>JABASF010000281.1:0-49492 GCA_019776145.1 Harlomillsia oculata | reverse complement strand
AAGGAATGATGTGTCAAGCATATAATTTAATTGTCTATTATTGACTTTATTGATGAGATGAGAGGACAAATTCGAGCGCTTATAATGATGTTCCAGAAATAATATGTAGTGTAATGTTTGAAAGGTACTTTTTTGTTAGTCCGATTCCAAGTAAGTTAAAAAATGCTGTGAATTGTGAATGACACTATGAAGATGCCTTCAGAAAAGCTTGATTTCCAATTAATTACTATATAATGATAATGATGCCTTTGCCTTTATTATCTGATAGAAGATACATTTAATGTCTGTAATAATCTAGTTTGTTTCTCTTTAAGTTAAAATTGTAATGGTACCGATGATTCTGAGGAATTTATATTACAACGTATTGCGTAATTTGCTAATTTTGAATGATTTAAAAAAAAGTGTCTCATAGTCTGAAATAATGTGACTTGGTCAAATATATCGGCTTAATCTGTTCCTCATATTTTTTAGGTGTTTGTGTTGACTTCAATCTTATGAGAACAATTTACTTTAGAAAATAAAAATATTGGTTTCCACATGTAAAATGTAATATATTTATATAATGAACTCATTTTCTTTTATCATATATTTTGGCATTTTAGCGTTAACGTCCGTCCCTTGTCACGAAAAGATGAAAAAACCATTTTCTCCGGTGGTGGTGGAATAGTTGCCGCTCGTACTTTCGAGAAAAAATTCGGATAGAGCCGTTGAGTTGCATCTGTACATAAAGTTCACACATTTTCCACTCTACAAACGTGCTTGAGGCTACGGAAGAGATGAAAACGCTGATTTCAAAACGAGGTTGGGAAACTGCGTTTTAGAATTCGACCAAACGTTTTTTACTAGGTAGCGAAACGTTTGTAAACGACATTATATGAATGATCCCATCCAGAATAATCTGATATCAAAGTCCACTGCGTTCCATTGTTCTTCTGGAATACATGCGGGATTTATTACATTTATCTACATCAAATTAAGTCACCGTACACTTTTTAATTATCTTCTAAACTCTATTGCAACTATAAATTAAATAGCTTATTTTCAAGATCCATATTGTGATTTGAACGACGTTGTATGCGTTTTTAAGGCATTAGACCCCATGGGAAAATATGTTCTGCAAAAGTGTATTAAAACGCTATAGCATTAGCATTTAGCATCATGAAGTACATGAAAGATAGAAAGAACCCCGCAGAACCAGAACCAGAAGGCTTCCTCCTCAACTTGTCTCCTCAGCTTTAGAAGTGCAGGACGGAGCAGCTCAGTCCAAGTTGAATTTAACTTTTAAATGTGTTTGTAAAAATATTTGAAAAATAATATCGCTTTCCGAAAACATTTCACGAGATTTGAGTACTGCAATTTGTGGTGATTTCGTCATCAATTGAGCTTGTAATACCAACTCTTTGTCATCAACCTGTTGACGAAATAAAAAGGTTAGTAAAGAGAAGACGCTGATCGCTCTGTGTTCGTTATATAATTTATTCGGGTTCAATTTAATCTTTTGTAATCAATTTGTTAATTTTAATATGAAGTTGATGTGTTATATTGATATCGTGTTTTATAGCGTAGCGGATGTGTTTCAGCTTAGGTTAGGGTTATACTTGTTTTCTTGATTGAAATTATTCAGTGCTTGAAATAGGTTGAAGAGTAGTAATGACTAAGGTGGTTCGCTATAAAACGCTATCAGTGAATGTATACAGGAATAACTATGTTTTTATTTACTAGTTTGCAGTAATTTAATTTAAGCTTTGTGTGTTTTTTGTTGCAGGACGGATTCAGAAGAATCATGGAGTTGGATGTGAAAGGGTCAACATCAAAAACACCGGATCCGTTCTGTGTCGAAGGTGGCACGCTACCTGAGAACTTTTTGGACGACACTGGGGACGGCGACATGGTTATTGATGATCATAACCAGGCACCCGGAAGTACGGATCAAGCGGACGGTAACAGTGGTGCTGTAAACACGGAATCATCGGCAGAATCTCAATCAGTAATTGCATCCGATGATAACGTTTCCATCAAAGCATCAATCCTGGAATCAGAAAGAATAGCGATGGTAATTTTATTAACTTATGTCTCGTTACCATCGTCGTAAGTTTCTGGGAATTTCGAGGTAACTAAAATTGTTCCTTTTGTATTATTCTAGGGTAATATACCAATACCAATACCAAATGCAGCTAAATTGGAATGTGATATGAAGTCTCAGATCCAAGAAATGTCTGTGCCAGCCAAATTTCCATTATTTGTTCAAGAAACAGTACATTCTAATGGTAGCTCAATGGTACGTGTACTTCATAATGTTTCTTTGTCTAATTTCATTTTGAAAAACAAAGTCGTAAACTTTTTATGGGTTGAGTGATTGAGTGATTGAGTCATCCATAATTTTTTATGACTTTATGACGTGTTAACATTTGTGAGGAAACGACCATTGAAGCTTTTTGTTTTGCCTGCATTTAGGTGGAGTCATCTGTAGAAAGTGGAATTAAGCCTGAAGCCAACGCTAATTCTTCTATACTTGACAAAGTTCAGGTTGGGGATACAGAAATTGCAATCACCCGGGACTCGCAGAACAATTCCGGAAAGAGTCGCATCCCGGTACCTGTTGGAGGTCACAAGCACTCAAATCCTTCGACACCATCATCCATAGGCTCCGTGAGTTATCGACCACAGCCAATGGCAAAGATGTCACTCTCGAGCACTTTGGATGAATCTATTGGTTCAGAATTTTCCATCATCTCTTCTGAATATGGTAGTCAGTCAAAGTTTCCACGTATCAGTGAAGAACTATCTGACATTGAAGAACCTGAAGTCATTCCCGCGTCACAAGAAGTCATTTCTTCGCAAGAAAATTCAGAAGAGTTGCAATCTCAATCAAATTCTTCAGAAATGGATTCAGAAGTTAAGTCAAATTCTGATGATCTAAACAGCACATTTACGATGGAGCCCCGGAAGTGTGTATACAAAAGGGGGCAAATGGTTGAAGCTCAGCTAGCGGATAGCGAAGTGTTTGCTTCAAGTCAAGGCCAAGGTGAAAGTGCGTCGTCGTCTGATTCTCATAACACGACTTTCACTATGCCATCAGGAGTAACTGCAACACACCAAAAGAACAATGGTAATGCATCAGATGAGTTAAATCGTACGTTTACGTGCAGCCCACCATCATCTCAAAATTCCACTAATGAAGTTGTTGACCAGGACAAGGACAAAAAATTCGAACAACAGGTTTGTTTTCGTAACGCAACGCTTTATTTTCGTATGATTAGTGAATCAACTTAAAACAAGCCAATTCATATTGATTTTATTTTTTGTGCTTACAGGCAATGGTCAACATGCAAACTGGTGTAAACACGGCGTCCTCATCAAAGTTGCTTACAAACTTCAGTTTTTTGAAAGATAGCTCACAGGATAAAAATAAAGGTTTTTCGCAGATATCGAGCATATCTCCGATTACTTTATATTCTGATGAAGACGCGAACAATAGTCACTCATCAGAGGTCATTATGTCGAATAAAACAGATCAGTTGAACGCTAAACTTGAGAATTCTCATCAAACCTCTGCAAATGAAGAGGAAGCGGCTGCTACAGTTCGTAAAGACCGGGAAACTGATCTTATGGACACACAGAATATGGAATCTGACAGTGGGTCATTCCCACTTACTGTGCGCTCAAAGGGTGATGTAGAATTTAAGTGTCAAGATTCTGGGTTAGATACGCAATCCCAAACACAGGACTTGGAAGATTTTCTCGATCGCGAAACTCTTTCAGTTGAAAAGGGCGAGAGTGCTCCTGCATCTCGGAGTCAAGATCTTGAAAACTTTGAATCTACCCAACCCGTTGAAGGAGCCAGTACATCACCATCAGATATAGAATCGGAATCCCAGACTCAAAGTGTTGAGGAATTTGAAAGCAATGCAAGTTCTATTATTGAAAGCGATAGTCGGAAAACTTTGGAACCCGAATCTCAACCAGAGGTTGCGGATTCCCTCGCTGTATCACAACCTGAGATTGCTGAATCTGTCACGGAATCTCAAGAAAGATCAGAAAGCGAAACTGATTCATGTGGAATGAAAATTGATGAATCTGAATGTATTACTATTGAAAGTGACGAAGAAGAATATGAAGACGAAACAGCTTTGCGGATTGATGACGCTGCTGTTTTGGAGGACGGTGATAATATGGCTTCAAGTTCAAAGGGTGAAGATGAAGAAGATGATGGAAATTCGAGCGATGAAGTTGAAGAGGACAATGAAAATTTGAAAGATGAAGAAGACAATGGATACGTGATTGTTGAAGACGATGATGAATGTAATGAAACTTTGAATGATAGGAATGAAAGTGGTAAAACTGCGGATGTCCAAGATGCACAGAAACCGGATGTTATCACCTTAGAAGATGACGATGATATCCCCGAAATGGCAGTTACTCCCGCCCTTCCTCAAATGAAGAAGTCGTTCGAGGAAGTGGTCGTAGTTATCGCTGAAATCGATGAACAGGAAACTTCATCTGCAACTGCACAGCTAAAACCAGAAGAAAATATTACAAAGTCTGTTGAAAAGGGCCTCTATGAAGGTGTTACGTCGGAGGAGATTTCATTATCAGTAGGTGTGCATTCAACAGTGAAAGTTTCAGAAGTAAAAGAAGTTCCAGCAGTTGTGGAATCATTTTCTTATCCGAAAGAGAATGCAGGTAGGCATTGACTATAATCGCAAAATGTTTCATTAATTGGGACTGGATCGAGTTGACAGCATGGTTATTGG
Organism: Harlomillsia oculata; assembly: GCA_019776145.1. Taxonomy (NCBI): domain Eukaryota; kingdom Metazoa; phylum Arthropoda; class Collembola; order Entomobryomorpha; family Oncopoduridae; genus Harlomillsia; species Harlomillsia oculata. The sequence goes on along the minus strand of JABASF010000281.1, from coordinate 44,738 downwards.
TTATCTTATCAAGATGTATTAATGAGGATTTCTTTTTCTATTTTGTTCAGATAACATCAGGGAGAATGTTAAAGCAGGGAAGCCTATCACAGAACACGTTGACACTGTAAAGCCTGTACAACAGTTCTCTAATTCATCTTCTGTTGATGATGTTAAAATTGACATCGATATGGACAGCCCAACATCAACTCAGCATGTTTCTAAAGTTATACCAAAACGAAGCGTACGTGAGAAGCCTATTGAAAAAGATGAAATTTCTTCTGAGGATGAAACACCAAGAATAATGCGTAAGCCAGGAAGAAAACGTGGTAGGCAGTCGAAAGCAGAACGGGAAGCACTGTTGGATGTTGAAAATCCAAAACCATCAACATCAGCTGCTTTGCAGCGTGAGATCCAATACCAGAAAAAACCTGCGGCAACAAAACAGAAAGGAAGAGCCAAGTATTCAGAAAAAAGTATTGAACCGGAGAATGATGTTAAACCTGAAGATTCTAAGGTGATGGAGACGGAGACTGTTGAAAGTGTTGGCTCAGATGATACTCAATATGAACAAGTTCAGGAACCTGTTGTACCAGCCAAACGAGGACGGAAACCAAAGTCTTCGCCGAAAGCCGTGGTTGTACCTCCAGTTCAGGTTTCCCGACCCAAAAGGAACATTCCAGCAGCTCAAGAACCACTAATCGGCAAACCCACTGCAATTAAAGCCAGTGTTAGTCCAGTCGTGGATGAATCGAAATCACAGCGACCTGGGCGCGGACAAAAGCGTAAATGTGATTCTCCTGTAAGTCCACCAGCTTCCTCTCGAGCTAAGCGAGCAGCTTTAATTGTGACTCCTGAGCTTTCGTCATCGTTGGAGTCTGTGCCAAATAAACGAGGGAGGAAACGAAAAGCGGTGGAACCTGAAATTAATAACCCTCCTACTCCCGAGAAAAATAAAAGTCCCGATGTAGAGCATGTTGCTAAACGACAAAAACGAGGTGCTGCGAAAGTTGCGTCGAAGAGTCCCGTTCCAACTGCAACAACTGGTCGCACACTGCGTGCTACTCGGGCGATTCGTGCTAGTTCCCCATTAGTACGAATACGAAGCGATAAGAAGGCGAATGTTAAGCAGTCAATAGTTGAAATAGCAAATAAGCTTGCTGGAAACCAGTCACCCAGAGCTGCAGCAAAAAAAGTACCAAGTCCGGGCTTATCCACTGAAAGTCCCAAACCTTCGAGTTCTTCCAGTACGCCGTCAAAGAGAGGTAAAGGGGATTCCACAGCTATTGGTAGCAGTCCGAAGAAAGGCTTTCAGCCAAAAGCAGTACGAGGAGGGGGTGGTAATCGTAATCAACCTGTAGTGTCCCAAATTGCTTTAAAGAAGCAAGCTGTAGAGACGATTAAAAGTGGACCGTCGAACGAAAGTTCGCCTCCATCAAAGAATCGGTCAACAAAGAAACGGGAGAATAAAATTGTTGAGCCTTTGGTGGCACCTGCTCCACCACCGTCACGTCAACGTCAACGTGCACCAAAGGCGGCACAGCGTCCTGCACCTGCACTTCCTCCAGTCAATATCGAAAACGAGGGAGAAGATGGAGTTCGTCGATCGAGACGTCCGCGTACCGCACGCAATTTACTTGACGGGTTGGTGTTTTATTGTTGATATGCAGTTGAAACCATTAGAACTACTGCTAAAAATTACTTTTATTTGCTTTCTTGGGATAGATAAGTCGGACAGGATGGATAAGTCTCCTCTTATCACAGAAACTGTCGAACAGTTTCTTATTTCATCATTCATTAAATTATGCTAATTCCACCCTTTGTCGTTTTGTTTCGTTATATTTTTTGTTGTCGGTTCCATCAAATGAGTATTCTCCGTAGTTGAGGTTTATGTGTAGCCTCTGTTCAGAACGCTATTTATATTATAATTGTAAGGTATAATTTTGCTTCATCGTATAAATTACAAGGACCAGTGAGATTTGTGTGCATAAACGAGGAAAGTTTGCGGTAGCTTGATTTCCATTTTCCAATGTTTTTCCGATATGTTTAATTGTTTGTAGACAGTTAGACATTTACTCCACTTTACATTAGTTATTAAGACGTAATTGAAGGCAAACTTTACTTGTGAGACTTGGGAAATGCTAATTAATTGTGGATTGAATCTAATCCACTGTTATTCTTCGTTGCATTACTTTATAGTGATAAACTATTTATAGACTATATTTAAGAGGTGATATCCTTTTATAGCATGATGGTTTCTTGTTACGTGTTCCACGGTGCACGCGTGGCATTCCAATGTATATCAATTAATCATTATCATTAATCATGGAAGATTACAAAATATTATAAGTTGATTTGATACTATAGAAGAAGTAGTATATTAGGATTTAGGAACCCTATAAAACAATATAATTTAGTAAATCAAAAAATGTCATTATTATTAAGAAGAATGAATGCTTGTTGTAATATTTGTCTTCCCCTGAAATGGGTCTAAAACAATAGGTTTGTACTTGTGCTAGGTAGAGACTAAGTCCGTTTATTACCAAACATTTTCAATGCATCAGGATTGTGCAATGGGGCTATTTCAGTAGACGCAATTTTTACAAGTGGTTAAACGTTTGATTTGATACTTTTACCTTTTAAAGTGGTAATTCATTATTGTTTGTATTATGCATCTTTTCTCCGGTTGTATTGTATCATATAATCACTTCAAGTTCAAATTGTAATCAATTACTACAATAAAAACACAAAAAAATGTTAAAATATTGTTCGATGTATTCTTTTATTTCAATTTAGTTTTAGTTTCAATTACGACCCAAGAACACTCGACTTATAATGACAATTCTTTGTTCACAGGAAAATTCCATAAAGCAAAGTAAAGTTGATTGAGATACTATAACACGAAACTATAATTTAAAGGAATGATTTTACTATTTCATAATGAAATTACATATAATAGTAAAGTCTAACTAAGCAGCAGACTAAATTCAATAATTCTATAGGCCATGGAGTTGAACACCGGATTATAGATTAGGTATTAGGTAATTGACATTAACAATAAAGACCTATGACAGGGTCATGGATATTTGATCAACTTTGAAGAATAATTGTAATTTTACCAGCTACATCGTGCTAATATAGTAAATGACATTTATAGATTGTTGATTGTTTACATCTTGGCCAGGCCAATAACTCCGCAAGCAACACGATCACCAGCATTTCCGGTAGTTTTGCTCAGCTCGTGTCCCCCTTTTCCCAAGTCATCGGGATCAGCATGAACCTATCAAAGACAAGGACAAGAACAGTCAATAAAAAGCACATATATAGGCACATATATAAAAACTACTAATTGCAATTATTGCTATACTATACTATAAAATACAATGAGAGAGTTTCACATCGCAAAATACGGTTTGTCCTTCAGTTTGAAGGTCATACGATTATTCAGCACTTACCTTTAGCATTACACGGAAAAAATAGGCATGAACTCAAACCGGCGCACAAAATAAGTTAAATAAGCGAAGAACGAAACAGTAAAATGAAACCAAATTAAGCTATCAAACTATATATAAGCTATAGATACGAAACGGAAAACTAGTGACTTACGACCATAGTACGTCCAATGACACTCATATTGCCATGCAAAGAAATCTGACTGTCCTTGAGTTCAAACTCGGCGACGCCATCATTTCCAGCCTGGACATTGCCCAAATCACCGACATGACGTTCCTCATCAGTTGGTCCTCCATGAGTCTTACCGTGAGGATTGAAATGAGCTCCAGCACTCTTGCAACCATCAGTCGTGTCTCCGAACTCGTGAACATGAAAACCATGTTGACCTGCCTTCAATCCAGTGAATTTCCCATTCACTCTCACTGGTCCGTCTCCCTACAAGAACGAAAAGCCCAAATTAATGAGGAATGATGATAATGAAACATTTTTCATTCAAACAAATGAAAACCTCAATATCATTGAAATCAGCAAGTGGTTTCAAAAATGCATAATATTTCGCAATAATAATAAGAGAAGCTAATTCAAATCACCTCTTGATGGAACCAAACAGTCCCTTGAACGTCGGCTCCCTTCAAAACGCACACTGCTTTACGAGACATGATTTTGTTCAAGTTGAATTGACTGTCAACGTGGACAAAAGGAAAAGACAAGTTAAAAATGAATGACAACTGAATCACTTCAACTCCAGAGAACGAATGAACTTGAAAACCCACTGGAAAGAACGTCTTCCTTTATTCCGTATCAAATCCTCACGAAGAGAAGGTCAAAAGTGGTTTATCCAGAAACACACGAACTTGGTCTCGCGAGTCGGCAAAACGTATGCAAACATCTTCATCCATCATGTTGAAATTACATTTTACTAAAATTCAATTAGAGTGGACATAATTTTTTGTTGAAATAATTTATTTTCATTTCCAAATTCATCAAGGAAACGAGCGTAAATGCCCTATAATAAATGTCATTTTCCTTAGGTACGACCGGCCGGCTTTTTCTTCGTAATCATACGAATAGGAGTTTCCTCACGTGACGAGAGAAATGGTGGAGCCCCCAGCAGAGTGAAATGATTCGATCTCCCAGGATTAAGAAGCATAATTCAAAAAAGTATGATTTTGAAGGATGGGATGGGACTTGCGTTGGTGCATTATCCCAGTTTTTCAGTAAATCTGTAAATTTTGGTTTTTTCATACAGTGATCTTGTACGTGTTTTTAAAAAACTGCATCAGATGTAGTGTTTAGTTGTGATTTGATTGTTTTTTTTATTTCGTGCGTGTTTCCTCAATCAAGATGGACTTTCAAGCGTCATTAGAGCAGCTGGAAACTGTTGCTCAAATCATAATGGTAAACGTGATTTATTTAAAAAGCTTTTTGTTTGAAATTGGACAACAAAATTGTTTTGTTGGGTTTTATAGGCACCCCCAAACGTTGTTTCCAAAGAGCAAAGGGCCAATGCAGAAAATGTATTGCTCTCATTTCGAAAAACAAGACAAGCTCTTGGTATTTGCAAATATATATTGCGTAAGTGACAAGTTTGCTTCAGAATGTCAGAAAATGTTAATGACAAGATGTGAAATCAATGGTTTGTATATTTTGTATGAAGAGATGATGATTGAATTTTATTTTTGGTTTTTAGAGCATAGTCAAACTGAATTAGTGGTCTTTCAGACAGCGGAGGTCCTTCGTGAAAATCTAATTCAAGAATGGAATCTCATTTCCCCTGATGAAATACAACAGTTGCACAATGACCTTGTGTCACTACTTTTTAAAGCGGTTAATTTTACCTATAGTGTTCAAAGGCGAATAGGAGCTGTGATTGCTTTGATTGTGAAGCATCAAAGTTTGACATCACCAGCTGGAAAACAACGATCAGAGTTAGTGGCTCATTTGGAGAATGTTGTCCTAACTTCACCTGGACATCCTTTGATTGTTGCAGTGAGCATTCTTGATGCTCTTTTGAGCGAGCATCAATTTGTCGCTCATGCCACGGATGCTTCGCTTACTTACGAAATGCATTTTGCTGCCAAGAAGGATTTTGAGAATATTGACTTGTTGCGTATCTTCAAATTTTGCCTTCGCTACATAACCACGAGCTACTCTGAGCACACGCAGCAGAACAAACGGGATCTGGATCTTATTGTGAAGTTACTGGAAATGATTATGTATTGGAATTTTTCAAAAAATTATCTCCCTAAAAGAATCTATGGAATTTTGGAGCTGGACTCCACACCAACGTTCAGGCCACCAACCGCTTGGAATGATATTATTAGCGACTCAGGATTTGTGCCTGCATTTTTTGCTGTAAGTTTAATCTTTAACTTGGTTATTACATGTTTGAATGCTTATATTGAATTGTAGTACAAAAAATGTTCTCTTGTGTTCATTAACAGCTTCACATGAAAGTGAGACGGGACGAAGATTTTGTGTTGAGAACCGTCAACTTAATGGTTCAATTGGTGTCAATACAAGGTCCAATGATTTGCAGTAAATATGCGAGAGCTGAATTTTTGTCTAGGGTTCTTCCTCCGTTTACACGTTTGCTAGAGCTGTAAGTTCATCATTCACCCATACTATTAATTTAATCTGTCTCGTTCGACAACTATATTAATCAAATCACGCTTTGATGGACTAGTAACGACAAACTTCCGGTTGAAGTATTTGGTCTCAGTGATGTTGTTCGAAAAATTCTTCTTTTCAATCGTGCCATGATTTTGTCATCGGTGCCTGTAAATGTTTTGGAACTGTTTTTGAAAGCTGTTGGGCAATTCTCTTGCTTTGTTATTCAGCAATCAGTCATTGAAGAAAGTGTAAGTGAAAGTGTTATACTGTTATCGAGGATTATTTTATTGAGGATATATGAAGGTATAATGTTACCAAGTTTATTACATTTCCGTAGCGTTGCAACGTTGATGATCGCGTTTATCGAGATTCAATGACGAGAGTGTTAGAGGCGTGGATGAATTTATTGACTGATACTGATACAGCTCCTAAGGAGTTGATACAGCCTATTGTAACCAACATATTTGATAACTACCTTGGAGCGCACATTTCTCCACCGGAAGGGTTTCGGCAAGTCGTAAGTATTTCAAATCATGTTCACATTGAAACTCAAAAAAGTCTAATGTATAGACTGTAACTTGACGTCCTTATGACTTTAGACCGGCATTTCGTCTGATGATATTCAAGACGACGATGATGATGTGGACACCACGACATTCAGAGAACAATTACAGCCTGCCGGTATCTTTGGGCGATACATCTTAACCCATTCTGTTCCTATTATTACTCATCTTCTTACATTCAAGTCTTCAGCACTGCAGTCTCAAATTCAAGTGGTGGCAAACGGAGGAGCTTCTAGGGATTCACTGACTTTGCTCTATGAAGATCTACATTGGTTAATTCTGATTGCTGGTAAGTCGTAAAGCACTACATAAACATGTTCATAATTTATGGACTGTAATTGGTTCTTTGTTATTTAGGTCACATCTTGGCGTTTGATGGGCTTGGAGAAACTAATTTAATCCCTGCAGAAATCAATGATTTTAGCATTGCAAGTAATACGAATCCTGCGCTGGCCGTCACTGCAGTTGAAAATGCATTTAAGCTACTACCACCTCCTGATTTCTCTTCTGTCGATCCAATTGTTCGCCTTGTTTGTTGTGTGATTTCTTTGTCCAGCATGGAAAAGCGTGTTATTGATAACGGGTTGTCCGATTTACTTAGTCCTGAGCTTGCCAGTAATGTCATGTGGTTTCTTCATCGTTTTTGCCAGTCATACTTTTGCATCAACGAAGATTATTACACATGTGTAAGTATCACTCGAACTTTACATTTGTCCGTAAAATGCATAATTAGAATTTGCCGGCTCATTAATTTTACTGTTTTATTACTCAACAGGTTAGTCCTTCCTATCTCACATCATGGGGTGTTGGCAGCTCTACAGCTGTATTGACTCAAACATCTTTGTTTTTACGAATTCGGGAAGATTTAATTCGATTCAATGGAGAACCTGACGTCATGAAGGAATCCATCAATTTGTTGCTCTCATTAGTTGATTCAAATAAGAAGTAAAACATAATGTTTTTACTTTTTATAATTAAAATTGTATAAACTTTAAAATAAAAATCTAACTTAATCTAATCGGTATTATACATTTTCAGAGCTGAATCAGCAATAAGGAGCCCGGAGTTGGGACCTTTAGTTCAGTTAATTAATCAAGTTGGTCCTGGACAATATCAAATGCCCAATGACATGTACAGAACATTTGTTAGAGCTATTGTCGCCGTAGGAAGTTTCTGTGAAGATGAAAGCACACGAGAATCGTACTGGGATCAGGTCGGTTTGTAGTTGTCAGTTGTCAGTTTTTATGTTAGCTTTTGTAATCGAGCGTAATGTAATGAATATTTATTGTTTATTTATAGGTTTTAGGGCCTTTAACTGCGAGGTTAGCTCGATTGGTAAACTTGAGACCTTCAGAACGCCATCGGGATGACGTTCGCTTAGAACTAGCTTGTGTACTTAGTGGGTTTATTGGTAATTGCAAATATTCAGCAAAATTGATATTTATTATTGACTTTTAGTGTCTTAAAAATGCTCATTTGATGTGAACATTTGTCTTTTCATTTATTAAGGAACCGCAATGAGTGCTCATTCAAGGATCGCCTCAGCCTTATATCGTAAAATAGGTGCAGTTGTTGCTCAATGTGGTGGCATTTTGGACGCTTACCATAATTACGTAGATATTGTTGAATTGTGCTTGGAGCTCGTGATTGAATTAGCGAAACGATCGTTATCGTATTTGGGTCACGCCGACTCGTTGGGGATTTATGAAGCAGCAATGGGAGTGTTAAAATCGTATGCTTTACATGCGAGAGGTCGTGTGACCACGGAAAAGACTGCTGAAGAAGATGCTTACCACGACCTTGTATTGCTCATGGACATGCTTAATTGTTTGCTGACCAAAGACTTTTTGGACTTGAGTCCTGATGCACTTAGTGATTCCGGTGTCGACCCGACGACGGCTGTCACCGCTTCAGATGTTTCATTACAAGGATTGTCGATAGTTCTTCCATTAATGAATGCGGACTTACTCCAATATCCAAGCCTTAGCTTAAAATATTATCGCCTGGTTAGTTTACTGTTCTAATTTGAAATTTGAATTGTATGTATGGTATTTAATCAGAAAACGCGAAATATTGACTTTGATTCATTCTCATTCCAGATCGCATTTTTGAGTGAATTGCATGCAGATAAAGTGATGGCGTTGCCTCATGAAATGCTCCAAGCTTTATATCAGTCTGTTCAAATTGGTTTACAAGGGTCTGTGCAAGACTCGTTTGGAAGCTGTTGTGATTTCATTTCAGTGAGTTATGCTCCAGAAGTATACATTACTTGTACTACCCTTACTACCTTTATTAAAAACTTTTATAGTGTTATTTAATAGCACGAATTTGTGTTTCCAGCATATGGCGGCATTTATAGGCAAACAATCACAGCAGTCTACTTCTTCGGCTGAATTTTGTAAACCATTTGTCAAGGTAAATTGAGTGGGCTTGGTGAAAGACACTTTACAAGTAACTATTTTTGTCCCGATATTTGTAATAATTGCCTTATTCATTACTTTATAGATATTTCTGGAGATGGTTTTATCACAAAAACTTGGGAAAGACTCAATACCTGTTGTATCCAGCGCTCTGTTTGCTTTAATTTCAGCGTTTTCAGTAAGTACTAGATTTTAGACATGGATATTTTGGAGTTTGCGCTTAACTATATAAGGTTTGCTGTTTATGAATTTTGTAGGACATTTATGGAGATCTCGCGAATCAGTTAATTGCATCGCGTTCTGATGAACAAATTAAACAGACCTTGAGTGAGGCTTTTACGCATCTCGTTGAAAATCTCAATCTTACTGCGGGTGGTGATCGTCAAAGCAGAGCTGCATTTCGGGAGAGGCTGGATAACTTTATTTTTGCAGCACGTGGATGCCTTGAATAGACAAATTACAAATAATATGACAAAGTTACATTTCCTGCCTTACCGATAAATTGTAATTCAACGGTATTTTTGGACAATTTACTCGTGTGTTACTGTACCTACACAACTTTCTTTTACCATTTACGGTTTTGCTTTTATATTCGCAGTATTAAGCGTCTTTCTAGACGCTTGTTTGTTTTTCTTCCAGCCAGTAGTGGCTGGAAGAAACTTCCTCGCGAGTGCGCATCGTTCCCTTAGGCATTGATATACCATTGATAGCAGGGAAACGGAACTTATATCACAAGAGGCACTAGATCATTTGTTTGTAGGTTTGTATGGTTTTTTAATGACACATTTAATGAGAGTTCGATCTTCAAATTCAAATTAAGCTAGCTACAGTACTATAGCTAGTATTTTGTTCACGATTGAAAATTTTGATAGCTATGTTATTATATTATATTATTATGTGTTTTTGCCAAAAATGTAATAAATCTTTAGTCCTTGTGTTGTGACTTGTGGCGATGAAGATGATAGAGTATTACTAAATTACTAACTATTATTTATTTAATGGCATTTTATTTCTAGAATTATTGGTTTGTGGTGTCGATGTCGAGAATGACAACTTGACAACAGGGCAAGGACTTTATGTAATTTTTGGCACAAAAGTTACAGTAACAGTCGGCTTGCTGCTTAATCAAGGTTAAAGGCTGACATTGCATTAGCACCAGGACAATTTTTTTGAATTTGATAAATTCAATGTGAAAGAAATAATAATCCTGAAAACTTTAAAGACAAATGTGAAAAGTGAAGGAAAAGACTTTCATTCTGTAGCAGAAGTTCGCCGTAATCTTGTAGGAACATCCTGAACATATTCCTTGAAGTCTCTCAACAGAGAGAAAATTTTGTCACTCGTTGAACTGGAAGTGATACATTTTAATGGGAGCCCTTGGATTTGTCGGAAGTAGCTAAGTAATACATTTGCTTGAATACGTCCAGATTCATATGCTCCATGTAATGTGGAATAGCTAGTTTGATGCAAAGCTTCTCCAGCTAGCAGTATTGCAGGTCTCTAAGGGACGGTCATGAATATGAATCACAATTAAATTTATTGTCACGCAAGATGAAACCCTTTTGAAAAATTTGGGTCTACAAGGGTACCTGGAATCCACCATCGTCAACTTGTGTAACTGGAGTCGACAAGACTGCAGTAATATCGCCGTTAACGTCATCACCTTTGGTTGAACGATAGCAGTAAGCCCCACGGAAGAATTCGTCCGTAGTCCATCGAGAAACTTGAATTCTCTTTGGTTCAGGAACGTCCATTTGCGTGAAATCTCGAAGCACTTTAGCACATCGACTTCCAATCTCCTGATTTGAAAGTGATTCTACAAATACAGCTTCCGGGCCGCCCATCCATGCTAAGAGAACTTTAGGAGCATCCAGTACAGGATCGAATCCAGTGATAGCTTTATGCCAGGAATTTTCTAGCTCTTCGGCAGGAGGATTGATTTCTCCATTGCAACAGTTGATAAATTCATTGGGCCAAATTAATTGAAAGCCTTTTAAATCCGAAGACCACCACGGCTCGTCCCATTCAAGAAATATTTTCGTTAGTGGCCCAAATCCTGTACTTTCTATAGCTCTTGCAAGGCTATTCGGAAGTGGTGGAGTGAAAAGCTGTTTGTGCATTGCTTGAAGAACTCCTATGGAGAAAGTGACGAGAACGCATTGAGCATAGAAGCTTACTCCAGACCCTGTAACAATTTCAGTTGGACTCGTAGCCCAATTTATCTTCGTTACAGGACATGACAATCGCAAAAGTCCCGTTGGCAGTGGTGCTACAAGGACATCGTCCACGAAATTTTGTGCTCCTTGAGCGAAATTATTGTAATGTTCACCAGCGTTCACTTGGAATTCTGACCAACGAAATAGGCTCAGTTCTTCCATTTGATTGCAACAATTATCAATTCTCTGGAAACTGAAATGTAAAGTATTTGTAGCGAAATCCTTTTTGAAAACTTCAACCTCAAAGATTTGTTAACACAAATGTTATCAGTTATGCATTATGAAGTTACCTCATAGCCCATTGAAATACTGCCATTTTGATATCATACGATCGAGTTCCCGGTGATTCTCCACATTCAAGTAGATAATCATCAAAGTTTTGAGACAGATACTTCCCAATAGACACATTCTTCCATATTTTCGGATTGTCTTCATATGTCTTGATTGACAGATTATCCTCAATGTATTCTAAAGTATGTTGTACCCAATCCAAAATTTCACGAACAACTTTTCTCTCAACTTTTTCTCCACCTGGAATCAAAAAGTCTCCTTCGCCTTCCCATGATGCCTTTGAATGCAGATGATCAGTGCTTTTAATTTCGTCACAAAGCTCGTTTTCTTCTCCATGAATCCACTGAGCACCTAATTCCATCCACCCGGGGCTACTTGATTCGTCATCGTTAGAAAACTTCGAGGACAATATGCGCCCTCCGGCTTTCTCTTTTGCTGTACAAAATAAATAAAAGTGGTTTTTATTCTTTTTATTAGCTCTGTGAGACATTAATTGTATCACACTTAACTACAACTTGTTGGATTAAATAATTATTTCAATCTGTACCTTCCAATATCAAAATTTCGTCAGCCCCAATTCCATTTTGGCAAAGGTATGCAGCTGCAGATAATCCTGCAAGACCTGCTCCCAGAATCAATACTCTGTACTCAGTCTGAGACATAATTTTTTGGCTTCACTTCGATGAAATTGACGCAACTACTTGAATTTCAGTGACACTCGCACAAAATTGAGTAGTGGAATGAAACGCTGTCTCTATCGTGAGCATATCGTACACTTAGAAAAAGAAAGCAAGCGTGTTCATGAATCATTCACAAGTGGCTTTTATTGACTTTATGTCTGAGATAAGACAGGCCTTCTAAGCTTAAGACTCAAGACTGATGTCTAAAGTATTATAACGAACACAGGATAATTCTCGTACTTTCTTTCATGTCTACTAAGTCGACTGCACAAAAATAACGAGTAGGCAGGTTGCACTCGACTCAAACTCAAACCCTTTTTTACAGACACAAAGCAAAATACAGACTGCAGACACAGCACAACCAGTTTAATGTCTCTCGTCGTCCCATCGCGCAACCAAGTGTCTGATTATGTGATTACGTGAGCATTAATTCTTGAGAATGAACTTTGACTTTTGTACATTTGCATTATTTTTGCAAATCACCAACATGCCGGTAAAATGCAATGTTCGGTGAAGACGTGAAGAGGCGCTACTGGCTACCGCTATTCCTTTAGATTTTTGTTGCAATTTTAAATTCGTCATTGCAAAATGCAAACTAGAAAATTCTGCTTTGAATGATGCAAATTACTGGAAGCACTGTAGCCGGTGTCAATCTCTAAAATGACAATAGACAAGCATAAATAGTCACGATCACAAGTCACAACCAAAACTCACAAGAAAAGACAAGAACCAAGAGCAAGAGGTCTATAGTGCAAAGTGTAACTATTACACTTGTGACAGACAGAACTCTCTTGTTTGCATGTCTACGCCACTTCCTGCAGAGGAATTGAATTTTGCTTACAGTCTATAGTTTTTGACACTTGACATTTACTCTACTCTGTGGCACAATGTATAATAGATTGGTATAGTCTGGAAGAGCCAATGAAAGAGCAGACTTGTAAATTGTTCTTTTTTTGCAAGCAAAGTGTGGAAACTGGAAACCATCTGGAAGCAAACGTCTACGAATGCGAACTCGAGAATAGGACGGAAGACGGAATCGATTGCAGCAGCAGTCACGCGACTGTCTACTTAAGCTTGGAAGTCTTAAACAGTTGCACGCAGACTTGTTCTGACTCTGAGAAGTCTGAGATACAGAAATGCCCGCCATCCTACATCCGGGCATCCTGGTGATGCTGGGAAACCAATGCTTATACAAGCTCACGCAAAGGCATCACGTTTCCATATAAAAAGGAGTTGCTATGCCGAGTTGGGGTAATGTGAAAGCACTACAAGACACGTGAGAATACACCTGACTTCTTGAGTTAGGAATGGTTTGTAGTGGCTTTTACAATAATGGCAGGTCCTAAAGATGTAGGAAATAAGAGCACGCGAAAGAAAACGAAGCGCAAAAAAGTTAGAATCAGTGAAGAAGAGATTCTGCCTCGAAAATCGAAGCCATCCCGAAAAAGTAAAGTAATCAATGTAGACCCGATCGACAGTAGCAATGCAGAAGAGACAGAGGATGAAACAGAAATAGAAGAGGAGACTTTGGAAGATGTTGCGCAATATGAGACAGACAAGCAAGATGATTTGATTGAAAATCCATTTGTGGAAGCATTGTTGTCATTGGAGCAGTTGTGGAAAGTCGTACGTGCTATACATTCAGATGATGCATTACTATTACTAACTTATCACTTATCACATATTACTTCCATGTTACATTAATGAGCATATGAGTTCTGACGAGTTGCATTAATAATAAATAATTATTGTTTAGCCAAAACCTCGCCTTCATGAATACCTGGTTCGAGTAACTGGTATGCAAATAAGCTATGGGGATTTCAAGGCTGTCCTCATTCCCGGGTGTTCTGGAAAAACTGGAAAAGGAAAGAAAAAAGCTGATGAGCTTAAGCTTGTGAGTAAGATTCCATTTATCATGCGACTTAAAGATGCAGTGGACCATCCAGTTCTTTGTGAGCTAAATTACACCTGAATTAACATTAAATCAATTGAAAGTTTAAACTGAAAATGCTCACAAAATTCTAAGTCTATATTCTACCTCTCATAGTGCACCTTTGCCGAGTCGATTCCAAAGAATCAATAACAACTATCGGTTATCTTTGTTTGGATCTTCTGAGCTTCGGACCTACTGCTAAACACCAGCGTTTGGCCTGGACAATGTCGCCAGAATATTGCTCGCTGCATAAATTAACAGAAATGCCAACACTTCAATTTTCTTTAAACTGTAGTAGCCAGTTGACTTTGTCAAATCCTATTTTGACACAAGGAAATATTTTTTCATTCTTTGTGGCATCTATGCAAGGCTTGCCTACTCAATTAAGAGGACAAAATTCTTCAGCGTTGTACGAAATTACAGTGTCACTTCCGGGAAATATCAAGCTTTTATACACGGGTGGTCAGTTGGTAGGATCCAAGAATACATTTTCGGAATTCGACGAAAATATGGACGACAGGAAGAAAGCTGAAACAAATACTGAGGAAGCAGACGAATTCCAAGATAAAAAGCATTGGGCTTCCATTATAGAATATTGGCCAAAAATACCACGCTATGCATCCACTTTATCCAAAGATTCTTCTATTGCATCAAAGGAAGAGGTGTCATCTTCAAATAAAGGCGTAGCGGAAATCAAATGGAATTCTTTTAGAAGAAGATTATTCACTGCAAAGGAATATGGGTCCTTCGTAGAAGAGATTATTAAAACTCGATTCTGGCCCGTGGAAGTAGTCACAACTTTCACTGAAGCAGTCGAGGATACTGAAGGAGACGCAGACTCTAAACCAACTCAGACATTCGGTTACTACGGAATGGCACTACTAGACATGCAAAAGATAATGGAGCCTGGTCAACAATCAACTCGCTTGCAATGTGAACTTGTACCGTTTGCAGAAAAAGCTTTAAAGGAACAGACTTCTATTGGTGTTTCGGCTTATGATGCCCTTCTGAAAAAATCTCGTAACTGCAAGATGTCAAAGGATGACGGAACAATTGCATCTGACTGCTCGAACGACGAATGGACTCCTGGTAATGAAGGTGAAGTGCCCTACATTGTATTTGAGATCGAGGCATGGCGTTCAACAATTCCTGACGTTCCGGAAACGAATGTTATTCATCCGAATTTTAAGCAGTAAGTACTGGAAGTGAAAGTGTTACATTTACTTAATCAGACTTTCAATATTATGTATAATTACGTAGAAATCTCGCATTCCCCGTTTCGTTCATGAAATCTGCAGATGAAGTCGCACAAGGGTTTTGTGTAAGGATATGATGAAACACAACATTTCGCACTTCCTTTAGTTCCAGTTCTAATACTTCCGTGATTTACTATTTACTATTGATGCTTGTAAACTTGTAATGTACATAGGTATACTTTCTCCAGCATATCGCAAACGTTTGCTCCACAATCGAATCGTATGCCAGCCCGAATGATCCTAGATTGTTAGTGAACAACATTAAAACAGAATATTTGGAGCATCTGAAGGATCTAGATTTGTATTCAGTTTTCCAAAGCCGCTTTTTTCAAATGGGATGGGACATTTTGAGAGCAAAAACTCAGGATTTTAACGAAGAAGCTTTCGAAAACCAAGAAGATTTACAGGTACACTAGCTGCCAAAATTTTAAGAAATGTATAAATAATGCATTACTAAGCAAAGCAGTACCATGCTTTTTAACAATCCTGTATGATTGAAACAGTCCATCATTTTCTACACATACCACCGTTACTTTTTGGACCAAATGCATCTGATTCTGAATACATGTCTGATGCAAGAACTGGATCCTCTAAACAGATTCATTATATTTATGGATCAAACCCCAAATCTGATATTCTTTGCAGAGGAGCTTTTTGAAAATTCTCATTTTGAACAAAGTTATCGTCTTCATATAGAAAAGATTAATCGCATGATTCTCAAGAATGCATCTCCAGAAGAAGAAGGAATGGCATGGGTCGACCTTGCAATAATGCTCATGGGTCAAGAAGATCATCGTAAAGCCAAAATCGTAGCTTTAGAAGCTCTCAAGGTCGATCCGAATAATGTACACGCACTGATAATTTCAGCTGTTCTATGTACACGATGCAGTGAAGAAGAATGTGCTTTGAATTACTTGGAGAGAATAGTTAGTCTGTATCCCTTGTGTCCGGAACTGCTAGTCATTGTTGGTCATTTGAAACAGCTAATTGGAAATGACCAAATCGCGAAAGAGGTGCTCAAAAACGCAAATCTTTTGGATCGAGTGAAATACGGGGACAATGAGAATACTAACTATAGTTATTCACGTTTTCAATTTCCTGGCACTGAAAGTGACAGCAACATCAATAAGAACAAGAATGAATCGAAAGGTCTCTTGTCTTCAGCACACAGTTTGAATTTGAACAAGGGAATGACATGCGAGTCAGTTCGTTCCAGCACAAGCGACATAGGAGATGGAGCGCGACTTGTAAGTCCTATAAGTCAATATTACGTGACCTCTGACACACAGACCCAAAACATACATTGTAGACGCTTGTAATGCGAGTACAAGTAAAAATCGTTTCGCACCTTTTATTTAAATAGCTTCAGTTACTCGAAACATCGATTTTCCCACCACCGTTCCCGACTCCTACACATTTCTTTCCATGGATTTCGCCTAAAAACGAAGGAAACGAATGGAAAGAGATTCCTCAGAACGGAGAAGGTGATCAGGAAGAAAACGCACCGAAAATTAAGACGATGCCCTGTTCAACGCTAATGTCAGCGTCGCGGTTGGTTCTACAGTTGCGAATTTTTGATGTAAGTCAAAAGTGAATTAAAACTGATATCAAAAAGATGAAAACACTTACTAATTTTTGATTCTCCTTGTCAATATATAGGTGATGAATGCCATTATGTTACAAGAATTACAGGAAACCAAAAACTTTTCCTGTGAAAATTACCTTTATCTAAGAGCAGCTTCAGAGTACATGCAAAACCGACCGAAAGGTGCTCTCAATCATGTTGAGAAAGCTCTTGAAACAAATCCTGACAATGGAATTCTCTGGGCTTTAAAAGGCCATTCCTTACGTGCAATGAAGAGATACGAAGAGTCGTCAGAATGTTATGAACAAGTGTTGCAATTGCCTGCATATGAAAATGAGAATCTACACTTGGTTTACCTGCACTACGGCTCAAATTGCCTACACCAACAAGATGCGAAGAAAGCGCAAAACATTTTCACAGAAGGAATCGAAAATTTCCCATCACCGATGTTATGGATAGGCTTATCCGATGCTTTTTACGCACAAGAAGAATACTGTCAAGCTGAACTTTGTTTGTCACAAGCCAACAAATTGGACAATAGAAATCCTTACATTTGGGCACGATTAGCTCGAGTGAACTTGATGCATAATCATGTTGAAGACGCTGACAAATGCTTCAAATGGGCCATAGTTGTATGTAACATGAATACGAATCATCTTCAATGCAAAGCTACATCATAAAATTAAAATAGCTAACATTGTAAAAGTGAAATTAATATTAAATGATACCAAAATATTCTTCCAGTTCGGCTTACAACCCTCAGATCCAATTTCGGCAGAACTTCGGAATATGCGGGATGAGAAACATTTACCTAGTCTTGATTTCCCGTCGAAATGCACCGCACCCCGGGAACAATACAGCCACCGCGTAAAAATATCTGATGACGGTACTTTTGGAAATCTGGAAGAACTTTTGGTTTCTCCATTGCAAATCTTTGGAGACCGTTTTCACAACACGATAAGAGAGGATAAACTTCAAAGCGCTGTGCTAATTAATCAAGATCTTACAACTTCAGCGGCCAGTGATAATGAGCAAAAGAAGAGCGCTGATGATAACTTAGCCGCTGGACCTTCTGTAGTAAATGAACAGGATGCCGATGCCGATGTCGACACCACTTCTAAACGCGATACCAAAAAGGGGAAAAAGAAAACTCGTAAATCATCAGGTGGTCAGCCTGCACCGTCAAAACCGAAAGGCAAAAAGAAGGGGAAAGGACGAAAGAGTTTACCTTAGATTTTAGTACAACCATTAAATTAAATCATGAAAAATTGTCCATTGTTGAAATTAAAACAAGACAAAAGATGAGTTATTTTGATTATCGTAATCGTACTAATGTATTTACACAAGCAAGTGTCTCATCCACTTATACCTTGAAAAATAAACTGATCATTACAATTTTACATACAATTTTGCATTTAATAGAATCTAATGAAATAGCGTTATGTAGTCCGAGCGTCCGAAACTCCAGCAGGAACAGTGACTTCGACTCCAGCCAAATCTTTGGTTAGGGTCACTTGACAGCCTAAACGAGATGTTTCTGTTAATCCATAAGCCATGTCCAACATATCTAACTCTTCATCCGTCACTTTATCTAAGATTCTATCAAAGTCCGGTTTTTTAAATATCAAATGACACGTTGAGCACGACAAAGTTCCTTCGCAAGCACCTGGAATAACCGGGAAAAATCCAATCATGACGTATACGTCTCACTAAAGTCTCTCATTAAAAACTACAAATTCTATTGATTGTAATTTAATCCAAAGTAATAAAATCTTACCAAAGCCGTCAAGATCCACATTATTATTGACAACTATATCGAGCAGGTTATCTCCAACTTTCCCTTTTACTGTGATCCTGGAACCATCGCTTCTTATAAATGTGACATCCACCCTGCACAGTTTAATAAGAACATCGTAATCGTAATCTTAAACTTCAACTTCACACATTAACTGATACTAAACGACTAAACCTAAACCACATACACACGAAGATTCGATAAGTCGATAAGGATTATGAATGAATGAATGATTGCCATTGCTCAATCACTCAATTCATCCGTCATCCACTACATTTGAATGACAACTGAAAATAGAAAATGTATTACTTACATTTCAGGGGACGTGGCAGTCCCAGGACTGGAACACAAAAGACGATCTACTCTATACAACTGCTTTGTAAAAGGTCGTCGGGTCACATTAGGAACTACAAAACTACTACTATTTCGCAGTAGAACACGAAGGAATTGCATGATTCCCAAAATGTACTTTTCGTCTCCTGACTTCTTTTGAACAGAACATGCTTTGCGCCTTTCCACATGGCTCGAATTGCACACCGCACTTGAATTTATTTTATAACAAGTGTAACGGTATCCTGTAGAATTGACTTTGTGTAGTTTACAATTGACTGACTTTGTCTACACTTTTCAGTGTTTTGTTTTTATATAAATTAAAGTAAAAATGTTTCGTTTTCGATTGAATTGTTTTCACCATCTGAAATGGACACATTGCCGTTACTTTTGTTCAGAAACTGTACCAAACAAACCATTACCGAAAGATGTTCCTTTGCGTGTATTTTCTGGGATTCAACCAACTGGGAAAATCCATTTGGGAAATTATTTTGGAGCCGTCAAAAAATGGGTAGAATTTCAAAACGACGAAAAGTTTCAACATACTATTTACAGTGTGGTTGATCTTCATGCCATGACTTTGCCGCAGGTACGGTTTATAACTTACAAGTTACAACACTTATAAAAGCCGTGAAATAAAATGTTTTAAAAATAGACATTAAAAACCGTAATCATTTTTAAAAGTTCACAAATTGTTTTAGAATCCGAGTGACCTTCAAGCTTCCATTTTCGAAGCTGTTGCAACACTTCTAGCAGTTGGCATCAATCCTGACAAAAGTATTTTCTTCGTACAGTCACATGTAATATAATGATTTCTATGATTTTAATCGTATGCTTGATAAAATGAACACAATGTTAACTTGTATGAACTTTTACATTTGTTTCAGGTTAGTTTACATAGTCAGCTGGCTTGGGTTTTGGGATGTCAAACCACTATGCCTCGGTTAGGTCGATTACCGCAATTTAAAGAGAAAAGCAAGTCTTTAAAAGAGATTCCATTAGGTTTATACACGTATCCTGTCTTACAAGCTGCAGACATTCTTTTATATAAGTAATTTTCATAAGCGATAAAGTCACAGTTTGTAATGTAAAATGGAATATGACTACAATTTGTCTGTTAAATACGTTTCAGTGCGACTCATGTGCCGGTTGGCGAAGATAACATTCAACAGATTCAGTTTGCTCAGCATACGGCAGAAAGATTTAATAATTTATTCGGAGACACTTTTGTGGTTCCTCGTAAAGTAGTTGAAAGTGAGTGCGGTTGTGTTTAAAAGAATTACAATTTTGTATCTTTGAGGTATAGATGAGTTTAATTTTAATAAATGAATGTGTCATTTGTACTAGGTGGCCTATGGTGTCGAGTTCGGAGTCTTCGAAAACCAGAAAATAAAATGTCAAAGTCAGAACCGGATGAAAAATCCAGAATTGGTTTAATGGAGAGCCCAGAAAGCATAAGAGAAAAATTGAAGAAAGCAGTCACAGACTTTACTTCTGCAGTAACGTTTGACCCTGAACAACGTCCCGGTGTATCAAACTTGATTTCTATTCACTCGCTTTGTACAGGAGAAAGTGTGGAACAAATATGCGACTCACACTCAGTTCGAGCAATAGATACAGGAAAGTACAAGATGGTAGTTGCGGATATTCTGATCGAATATCTAAAACCTAAGCGATTAATATTTGAAAAGTTGATGCAAGAGCCTGCTTACGTCATGGATGTTCTTAGAAAAGGGGCAAACAAGGCGACTGAAATAGGTCATCCAATGTGGGACCTTGTCTGCTCCCGTGTTGGGTTTTCACCGCACTTCGATATAAATAGAAGTACAAGTATGTTATCGCAATCGAAAGCGCAATAAACTCTCAATGATGATTGATTACATGTTACATTGATTAGTCCTACTTTGACTTTGACATATAATTTTTATTTGATTTGCTTGCAAATTGGCACAAACAACTTATACAATATTGTGTTAGCTTAATAATTATTTATGGCCATTGTACTGATATATCTGTAAAAATGATTGAAACTTTCAACCTTCGTTCAAAAATCTCAACTATTGTATTTGGCCCTGCTCTGTTCATTCGCGTCATTCCGTCGATTATTAATCAAATTAATCATACTTAAATGCTTATCATTGGAATTACATGATGTACGTATTATGTTATGAAGAATTCCATTGTCTATAACTATAACCTTCAGACAGATATGTCCTTACGATACCTTTACTGTCGATACTGTTGATACTTATTGAAGGGTGTGTCACAGAAACACTTCAGTAGGTGAGAGGAATTCGGGTGATTCGGATTAACCAATTCATTAAAACATGAAACTGTACACAATTTTAATATTGGCAGCTTGCGCTGCGGTCACCGTTGGCACAAACCTTAGGTTGCGTCCTCAGGAACAACAAGCTCTGTATGAGCACAGGTACAAATATTATGCCATTTATTGCTCATAATTGGTGAGTTGGTCATGCACACGATTGATAGCCTGACGATTTCTCATTTTTTCATTTTAATGATTCACTAAAGATTCGAGATTAAGGAATGGTTTGCGAGCGGATTTGAACGACCAACTCCAGCAAATCGTCAGGGACCAATCGGTTGCGGTACGTGTAGATTAGCTATTGCACTTGCACTTGGGCTCATCGGCGGGGGCGGTTCTGAAGAAGAAGTTGGAAATGCAATCATCAACCTTTGTATTAGTCTTGACATTGTTCATGAAGAAGTATGCATAGGAGCTGTCAACATGTACATTGTAAGGCAATGTTTTCAAGTGTCATTTTTTAGTTGTATGCAATGCTTGAGTACAATTCAGCACGCTTCATTTGTATAGTCGGATCTTATGTGGATCATTGAACAACGCCCTTGGTTGACCGCAAACGATATCTGCGGATTTATGATTGAAGACTGTGGAAACATCAATCCGAATATGACCAACTGGAATATCAACATTGACCAAAATAAACCTCCATTAGTGCTCTACCCCCGTCTTCCTGTAAGCTGTAGTCATTTATAATTATTTGTGTTAAAATATTGAAACGAAAATTACGGGCGATTGTTTTACTTTGGAATTCAGGCAAATACCCCTGCAGTAAAAGTCCTTCAAATGACAGACATCCATCCAGATCTTCATTACACTGAAGGTTCACTTACCAAGTGTGGGAAACCTCTTTGTTGTCGTCCAGATCCTTTGGATGACCCATCCAACAGTTCGATTGCTGCAGGTCATTGGGGAGATTATGCGTGTGACACGCCAGTCAATGCTTTAGACGAGCTTTTCATGTCTGCATCCAGGGCTCATCCAGACGCCCAATTCATCCTCATGACTGGAGATCTCGTCCATCATCAGATTTGGAATACAACTATTCCAGATAATCTTGATCATTATGAAACTGTTAGGAGGTCAATGTTTGCAGCATGGCCTACAACCCCAATTTACCCAGTCATTGGAAACCATGAATCACATCCTTGCAATATGTTCCCAGAATCAGACCTCTGGGGCAATCCAAGATTTAACCTGTCATGGCTGTACAATTCAATTGCTGATGGCTACTCTCGATACCTTCCAGCTGAAGCTCAAAGTACCTTCCGTCGTGCGGGATATTATACCTTGAGGACTACAAGTGGTCTTCGTCTTATTGTTTTGAATACTAACTTCTGCTACCTCAACAACTTCTGGCTCTTTTACAATACCAACGATCCTGAGGGACACTTGCAATGGCTGGCTAACACACTTTTAGCAGCTGAGCAAGCTAAAGAAACTGTATGGCTTGTAGGACACGTGCCTCCCGGCTCAGAAGACTGCTGGTCCGTGTGGTCCAACAAGTTCTTAGCGATCATCAATCGTTTTGAAGCAATCATCAAAGCTCAATTCTACGGTCACACGCACAATGATGATATTCGTATTTTCTTTGATCAATCGGCAAATCCACCTCGTCCAACTGGTAATCTTTACATTGGCGCTAGTACCACAACCTACACTGACCTCAACCCGGGATACAAAGTCTTTTTCGCCGATGGGGTCAACTCTGCAAACGCTACTTGGGAAATCCTTAATCATGAAACATGGATTTACAACTTAACTTTGGCCAATCGTCCTGGTGGAGTTCCTGAATGGTTTAAACTTTACGAAGCTCGTCAAGCATTCAACCTCCCATCTTTCCGACCTGTTGACTTGTACAATCTTGTCGTTCGAATGGTCACGGATGATACTCTCTTCCAACGATTCTATTCGTAAGCTCTTTTTCATATTGCATGTCAACATAACTTATACTGACATGAAGGAATGATTCCCTTCCTCATCCCTCGTTAAACCTGTCAATCTTCAGTTACAGAATTACAGAAAAAGTCCAACTTTCTGTCATATGTCAAGCCTCATCGCTCACAAAACACAATGATTTGATCTACTTTTCCTTTTTTGTTTATTAAGGTTTTACCACAAGGCCTCAGACGTTGCTGGTTCTTGTGACACGGCATGCAAGATGAACTACCTCTGTTCTATTGTGGGCACTGACTACACAAGCACCAATTGCGATCAGTTGGAAGCTATTCGCCTCGAAAGTCTGACAACCGCCCAATAATATGTATACATGTTCTTCAAAATTGACTGAATAGAAATCCCAAAAAAGTGAAACGACACCGTCAATTGCACTTTAATTTCATATTTCCTCATTGAACATCAGAGTAACATTTGTAATCTAACTGCAAAAGTACCACTTAAAGTAGCTTTCGATGTGTGTACGTACGAGTTGATATTTATGATAAATTGCAGCAAAATGACCCAATTAAAGTATCAAAATGTAATGATGAATTTAAGACTTTGAAGTGTAATAGTGGCAATTACGTTAATTGGCCCTTTGGCACGGTGAGATTCTCACGTTGTTGCAAAGTTACAACGCGACTTATGTCGTAGACTCAAAAGCCGTGAGTTCAGTTGGTATCATCACATTTTCACGTTCACATTTTACTAGAATTTTTCATTCATTTCACAGCACGTGTATCAAATCTTTATGTAAGCTATCAAACGGTTACCGATTTCTCTCATGTCTTCGATGCATTTTGAGTTCAAACCTGAAGCAGAAAAGGATTGGTTTGGTTAGATTGTACATATAAACGCAGACGCATCTTTTATGCTTTTGTTCCACAAACTAATGCATTTTCCCTTTAGCCTTTGATCTTTGCGAAATTAATTTAGAGAATGAAGCTGAGCTGGCGAAATCGTTTTTAAACAGCACCGTGTACAATTTACTACTTGATGAACTGCTCAACTTTTCAGACGGTTTCTCATATTATACCTCGTTGAAGTGAACGGTGTAAGTGGAAGGTGTGGGAAAAAAGCTATTGAGAATGATAAAGAATCAACGAGTGAAGATTTATGACTCTCATCACTTCTGAAGACATTGCATTTTGCACATAGTGAAATATATCCGATACATTGTTGTCTGGTTGTTGCTAGTAAAGTTACTTTACGTTGAAAGTTGCAATTCCCAAAAATTCCAGTTTTGAGTGGACAAGACGGAAAGGAGGTGTGACGGTGTGAGAGACTGAAGAACAACTGATAACCAGTTACCCTTTGACTTTGAATCTTCAAAGGAACTGTTCAGGTTAGGTTGAAGTTACCTTTTTTCATCAAATAACATTGTGTACGAAAAGACTCTCCCTTATCAGGATTCATCATCAGATATTTTCTGACCGTTTTTCACTTCAGGTCACAGGATGATGCCCATTGACCAAACAACTGACCTCTATTCACTCCCATAGTTTTAAGTTTTGACTGTTGTAATCACAGCCATTTTTGGTCAGTATGCCAAAGGAATCAAGGAACTTTACGGGAAATTACGCAGTCAAAAGTAACCGAATAAAGTGTTGATACTGAAGAGATATTGATTCTAAGTTGTTTCATATGTTTTACAACTTTTTACTGTTTTGAGAGCTTTTAAAATCTTTAAAGCTCAAGTGTTGTAAGCTGATTATGACCGGATAGGGAATTTTCTTATAATTTTTTTTACTAACTTGCGGTACCGCTTGTACTAAGCTTGTCGATTAAAGTGTACGACACGAATTTAGCGTGCCAATAATGTGCCAAAATGCAGTTAATGGATTTAATTTTAGTAGACGAGTCCAAACGCAGACCGCACCTGTTTGCTTTACTGATTTAGGAACCTTATCTCCACTACTAATCATTGCTAAGCATGCAAAAAGCATGCAGATGAAGAAGACAAGGATTGGGACGATATGCATTGTGCATACGATTAGATGGAAATGACCACGTTGAATATAAAAAGTGCAATGTAGGTTAGTCAAACAGCGACCACACCGTTTGAAACACAAGTGGTCACTGGTAAGTGTAGTGACTACTGAAGCAAAAAGCATTTGGTAAGATTACTTACTACAAACCACTGTAAAAACAGTTTTTTTGTACCTTCACATAAAGCAGAATCAAAAGAAAAATGCATAGAAAATCCAAGACAATTTTTGGGTGAAGTTCATCATTCATCATTGAGTGTGAAGACGTGCGTCTCACCACCTCCTACCGTGTCGAAAAGAGAGGTTGGCCAGAAATTCACATTTTGCAAAATGTAAGATAATATGGGAAAGAGAAACACAGCAGTCGCAAGTGAACTTTGTCGACGGATGCAATGCAACCGGTTCACCATCATTTTTGCACGAGTGAGTGAGATGACTTCTCCGCCTTGTAGATTATTGACTTGGACTCATAATCACTATCATTTCTGCATTGACCATGGCCATAATCTCACCTGCTTCGTAATTAGAGATGATATGTGCCGTCTGCTCCAACTACCTGTTGCACTGTCCACTCAGACTCATGAGTACTTTCCTCATAGCATGCATGGCATATTGACTTGATTTTAGACTCGTGTTGGACTTGCTCTGTATAAACCAAATTGGTGCAGGGTAGAGTGTCGGTCGAGTCAACCAAACAACAACACAAACAGAGCAATGGCATTTTGAACAGCGATTACAGCAATGATGATCGACGGAGAAAGATTACACGTTTTATTTTTAAACATCACTGACATCGTCTAGCGTAGATCTCTGACTTGTTAATTGTTATCGTTCGTTATTTTCTTCATGAGATTATCCTGTCTGAGCCAACTTGGTCAAACAAGAAACGCAACGTGGAAATGATAAAGCACCAAACATCCAAGTGTGCTCCTTGTTTACTGTTTTATTGCATTCATTACGAATTAACGTCAAATTATTAATAAATTGTCTTAAATGAAGATGCATAGGAATGGTAAGCATCAAACAGCTGCAGATGTGTGTTTTACAAGTCTACTTGAACAAATGGAAAAGTATTTCAAATTGGCATTTATTCATACGACATACATGCAGCCAAAGCAAAGACAAGGTGGTTGGTGGCTGACAAGTGACATACATTCAAGTAAGGAAAATTGAATGAGTTTAAGGTTGGGCATCAGGCATCAGTGCATAGTAAATGTGTGTTAGTACTACGTGGAAAAGGCTTCTTTCAGTAGTTTTGCCTCTCGCGGAAAATTCCATTGCTTAATACTACTGAGCAAAGGAAACTCTATTCGAAAAGGTGTAGGAGTCACTAATTGCAATCAATTGCGGCTTTAATACCTGTCACATCTGTTTGTCAAGTGACTATGGCGGTCAGGAAAAGAACAACAATAAAACAATGTGCAAGAATGCATGTCATGACCCCAAGACAGAAAGTCCTGTCGTGTTTAACATACTTCTCTTTGTCCTATTCCTATCTCACGTAGAAGATCATTAAAGTTCACTCACAGACTTCACAGATAGTCAGTCATTGTCATACTGCAACTGTATTCATTCAAAGCTTTTTAAATTTTTAGTCTATGTAAAAACGGACAAACAGCAATGAACGTCTTTTCAACCAGACTGACTTAATCCTGAAAGATTAATCCTAAATCAGCGATTTTCTAAAAAATATGCAGAATGCTCTCAGCGGTGGCAAGTGGTAAACTATAGTGTATAGACGTCAAGTTCCTCATGTTTTGCCACATCTGTGAGGATAGAAAAGCGATAAGGTTAGAAAAACTGAATAGCTTAATGGTTCCTTTTAAAGTTGAAACGCTTTATCACAGCACATGTTTATCATATTGTCGTTTATGGTGGCATATCAGCAACCGTTTTTGCATAGTTGTTATGTTGCAGTACTGACCAGGGGACACTGATATGTCCACTGTCCATACTTTGTGCATGGCATGTCTCAATAAATCCAGTCTTATATCAGCAGTGGCAAGGAAAAGGTTCAAAGCGAGAGAGGCTGTGAGGCTCAAAAAGATAGTTGCCTTAAAGCAAAGCACAATTCTTTATAATCTAAAGACGGCACGAATTCATTTGCAACTTTAATGAACTCCCGCTGAGCTAAAGTATGGCACCTTCACCGCAGCACTCCACAGCTCTTTTTGCATCATATCATAATAATTACGGCGGGCGGTGAGGATCAAAAGGTATACAAAAAAGTCCTCAACGTCCTAAATAAGACAGCTCGAAATAATGGCATAATATCAGCATATACGCAGAATAGCATAGCCTGATATTGTCACTTGTCATTTTATCACACCATATTTTTTACATTAGGTTTGCTAACCCAAATTCAGAAATCGTAATGAAGCGAGAATGGAAGTCCTTATAAACAACGTAACAGAACAATATTACTTTATACGTAATATTTATGCAAAACACTATATCCTTTTATATCCCTCGTGATTCTTTTGTCTTTTATCTGCCGAAAACTGTACTTGTACTAATGTGGCAAGTCTCAAACATACATTTTCGTGAATGGGTCACTGACAGTGAATGTAAGGATCATTGCGTTTGCGTGTCATTAATATGTGTGCTTAGCTCAACAACAAAGAGATGAGGATGGTCGCAAAGATTAATTGTTGAGATCTTCACTATCTGTTTCATGTGTACGGTTTCTTGAAAGGAAGGAGCAACAGCCTTGAGTATGTTTGATTATGTTGATGACTCGTTGACACAAGCTGATACAAGATGCAAGCGACTTGTAAACATTTACAACTTGTGATTTAACAAGTTGCCGTCCCTCAAAATATTACTCATTTTATTTTCACACACATTTAAAGTGCAACTTTCTCTTATCTGTAGAGAGCGTGTACTTTTAAGCACAGGGTCGTCTCGTCGCGTCATAGTCGTAGTCTCGTCTCATATCTCGTAGTCTCAGACTCGGAGATACAAAATAATAGTTAATTTCATTTCCAAGTACAATTACATATTCATAAATTACATTTGAACTTGGTAACATTCCTTGGTAATATTAGACTACATTGTCTTCGGAAGACTTTACCGATGAATTCGATGATATCGTACTATTTGGATTATCATAATGTACATTTAACTTTCAAGGATTAACTATTACTAACCATTTCGACAACCTTTCCCTCTAGTTAATTTCAAGGGTTGGTTTTCGTCATTTCTTCATCTTCATTATTTCCTTGTTATTTGTAGATAAGAAATAAGATGACTAAAAGTAGCATTACTAAATGCGCTTTTGTAATCGAAAAACATAATCAAAATTCCTTGTTCACATTTTCCCATGCGTGTGTGGAGCAGTTTCCCTTCTTCGTTATTAGTTGGAAGAGCTTGTAATTACCTTATTACGCACTACATAACATTTGTACATTTTACACACCAATTGTATGAGAGAGGTCACAGGCCACCCGGTTGATGCAAAAGAGCTCACCTTTTACATTCAAAATTACAATTTTACAATGAAAGAGTAAACTAAACTGTAATTTTACATGCAGTCTAGTATACACAGGGAATAAACGTTTGGTGACTCAAAATTCCATTTTCCTTAATGTACTACAGCAGAAATGTGCACCAGTTTATTATGACTGTCTTCAGACAAAAAAACTTGAGTATTATATCGTCATTTTGCTGGTCATGTCTCACACGTAAGGGCGAGAAAAGTTTCATGCCCTCGTGCTCCAAATTGTATGTTGATGAGTATAGTAATAATAATAATAATTGTCTGCGTTTCATGCTCACCATGAGGACTGTACTAAAGAAGATTTTGAAATGACTACAACACCACAATGGCCAAGTCAATGAGTAATAGTAATAATAATAATAATTGTCTGCGTTTCATGCTCACCATGAGGACTGTACTAAAGAAGATTTTGAAATGACTACAACACCACAATGGCCAAGTCAACTAGCATCAAAGTGCATCGGCACGATTGTTAATAATAAGTTTGCTTCAAAAAGCGTGAAAAGTCAAGCACTTTTCATGACTTCATGGCGTTCGTGATGAGACCTAAAGGAAATTAAGACGACTGTTAGAATCTTAGAATGCAACATGCTTCAAGCTCATTCTTTATACCTTGTTAACATCCTGATCTCATGAGCTTTCATTACGCAATGGCCAATTTTGTCAAAATGAGTTCCTTTATGAGTCGTGGTTGTTCAGGTCTCTGTACTCAAGTTGCAGGAAAATCAAGCAAAATTTCTCCTCGTGTTGTTAAATCTTGTTAAATTACCTTTAGAATGTTTTAAAATGGATAACTGATAGTTCCAGTGTAACTATTGTAGCATTATTGTAAATAATGGTGGACTGGGTTGTAGATGTAGTTGATTTTATGTAGTTAAGGATGGCCAAATGGCAACAGTTCAAAAATTGTGATCTTTATATGGGGTTAAGCTACGCGGAAAAAAACGACATGGGGTTAGCTCACTCAAGTGTGAAGAGCATTGAATTCTGGTAAAGTGGAATCTTTGACAAAAAGCTTTTCCATTGGGTTTTTCACGTGAAAGAATGACTTGACATTTTGAGTGCATTTATTTTTCCCATGTTTTCATCTTTTGTGAAAGGGTAAAGAAAAAGTAACTGATTAGGATTTACTTGTGCCTGTGCGAGCTTGAATTCTATTTAAGCTGTAAGCATTAAAAGTATGAAGGGATTTTTTTAGCTGTGCTTGCTTGACGTGACACGACCACGATTGGTTGCACCGCCATGTGAGACGGATACGTTTTTGCAAAATACTCTCGGCTCAACAAGGAAAAAAATTGAGTTCAGAAAAGAATTGCATGGGAAAGATAAATTTTGAGAACACTGGAGACTTACAAGAGATCCCGTTTTGCATCGTGTCGTGGAAATGAGCAAGTGCATTTTGGCATGACGAGAAGACCTGACTCAGACCTGAGCCTCTGCTATGATATACTAAAGCGTCTTCGCTTCACTTGTCCTATGTCCTGTGGCTACACACGTTTTCTAACGCTTTTTACCTGCTTTTTACAAGACATTTGGGAAAGATTACATGCGTTTTACATGATGTGTTGAGGAGAACTCATAAGATTCGGTACGAAGCAGAGGAGCGTGCCACAAAGAAACAGTCATTACTTTGTGGGATGGCAAATTCACACTGTGGTTTGGCCCAGCTTTGTATATATGAACAATTTGAAAAAAATGTCCTCTTTGAACGTTACCGTCGTCATCCCATCGTCAACTTCATCGTTTAGTCACTGTCGCACAGTATGACAACAAGCTGCTTTTTTGTACAATGGTTCCTTCAAACGGACCTTGCATTGAAACTTTGCAACAAGTGTCAATCGAATTCATTCTTCCACGGTGAATCGTGACAGAATTTGCGAACATTTAAGTCTTTTGGGGACAAGTTAAAGTTAAGTTGTTACATTACTTGTTTTTGGTTGTTCTTGTTGTGCACGAATTCTGCGGTTTCGTGAACACAAAACAAGTTTAATGTGTTCTAGCTTTATTTGTGATCAGAACGACGTTTGCCGAAATTGTGTAATTGGATTTTTCAGATCTTAATTTTTGTAGAATAATTCAGATTCCCAAATTCCCATATAGTCCCTTAATGGCATGGCTCGAATCCAACGGTAAGGAAAAAAATAAGCAAAAATAACAATTCGTATGATTAAATTATCAATACTACACAGTAATTCGTTAATTTCCCATATAGTTCCTTAATGGCATGGCTCGAATCCAACGGTAAGGAAAAAAATAAGCAAAAATAACAATTCGTATGATTAAATTATCAATACTACACAGTAGTTCGTTAATTTTCAGATAATTACTCACGCACGCACACATTGTTGATTTATCGTTGGCAGTTGACATTTTTTAAGGATAAGGCATTTTAATATGTGAACGGATATGCCCACTGACTGAAGGTGGGAGACATGTTGACACTGACAATAATTTGACAGGTATGCCAAGTAATGAGGAAAACACGAGTGAGAGGATGAGTATAAGGATTTGAAAATGGATGAAAGGTGGTGTTTGTGACAGTCACTTCTTGACTTTGACTGTGACATCAATCTGTCAGAAATCAAGCTTCCCTTCAACTTCATGACCGCAATTTGAAAGGTGCATTTTATACACACATGGGAAAACATTCAATTTTCGGTTGAGCATTCGTGTTCATGTGTCAATCAGACTACGCCAACCGATTGCCTTTTAAGGCATCCGCTTTGGACATTTTCTACAATGTGACAATGAAACTTTTTAAACTCTATTCAGGAATGAAATGATTTTGACTTTGGTCTACCAATCCGACACAATTGAAGGTGATTCATCACTTTTTATTCTCACTTTGCATTTTGCATTTGAACAAATCAAAGGGGTCACCATCACAATTGCTCTTGAGGGTTTCTTCAACCGCATTTAATTCCAATTTTTATACCATATAGTAGCAAAATGTGTCATGAGCGGACCAAGCGAAGGAACCCTCTTTTGGAAACCATTCATACTTTCTGCTGTGCAATCCAGGTTGGTCAATCATAATAAAATATTGTTTTCAAAATAGCCCTTTCCATGTTGAGACCAGTTGGATTTAAAGAACAAAGGAAACTGTGCATTAAATTCCAACGGACACGTTCCATTTGTAAAGGCTCGCTGCTGCTGCTGTATACAATGCAATGTTTCTGTGCAATCATTTCTTTTGTAAATAAACTGTCAATTACAAATTAGAGTCTATTAATACCGGCCTCCTATCAACTACATGACATCTCCATTCTGTCAAAATTTATGCTTGTTCATGTCGTCCGCGTCCACACCTAAACCCACATTAGTACATCAAACTGAACGTCATGAATAGCTCATTGCCCAAAATTAAACCAAAGCCTGTACTGGATGTACAGCCTGTACCTTTTTGTGTTAACAAATCAGCTCTTTATTACACATCAATCAGTTTGCGAACATGCATCAACTTGTGGGTATTGTGTACTGTTAGGATCTCATGAATCATGATCAAACCTAAGAACCCAACCGTTTGAAGATTAGACTGAATGAGTGAGTATTGTTATTGTACTAGTAACCAAATGCACTTCATCCGAATAGCCTCAATTTCACGGGTCAAATATGGCTTCATAGGTCATCATTTCCCGATCTTTTCATCGACCCACGTTGAATCGAACGACGGTCCACTAGAATTGTAAGGCGCAAAGTTCACACCACATCCAGATGTAGCCAAATAATTGGTAAAAAATGCCCTACGGTTTCACAAGTTTAAAGTATAATCAATGAAATCTCATTGTTCTGCTTTTGTAACATACGTGACCGAAACGTTCTATAGTGCCTGTACCCTTACAACAAAGTCGATACTGAACTAATGTAGATAATGTAGAACTGAGTTTATGTCAAGTCTAAGTAAGTTAAATCCCGTTTAAATTCACAAAGTGTTTTAATTTATTGTTTGTTTGTAAAACATAAAGATTTTAACGATGAGACACTGATGGATACTAATAGGCAGTCGTGTTATATCCAATAATAATACTAATACCGATAAACAGTAACCTCATTAATCTTTAATCTATCTTTATTAAAGAAGATTCTGAAATCTCATGGGTTTGGAACAACGGAACCTTCTTCGTTTCGTTCGGAACGATAAGATGCGTTAATTGGAAACGGTGACTTGCCTTATGTTATTAATGTGATGTGAGGTAATCAAAAAGCAGCACAAACTTATCAAAGGTTCATCTTTAGGGACGTGTGGCCAAAAAAGAGGAACAAAAGGCCAAAGTTATGAGCGTTTTTGTGAGGCGAGGAGAATACGAAAAGAACAAACGGTGAATTTTCAACATAGTGAAAGTGAATTGATAAGATACACGGAGATGTGCGTAGAGATAAGGAAATAAGCTTTAGGTAAAGGACGGACGGTGGAGGCTTTGCTTTGTACTGTGTAATTGTCGATTGTGCCAAGTCAAAAAAAGCTGAGTGGTTGAGCGAATTGCGAACATTTGCTGTTGGCGAATTCTTATTGCAATCTTGATTGCTCAGAAGACTGTGAAGAAGATGCCTTTACACTATACAGTGTTTACTGGCTTGGCATGCTTCAATGAGACTTTCAGTGTACCAGTTATAAGTTAGTTGCTTTTTGGCTTTGCCATTTGCCTTCACATTTTGAGAGACTCCTCAAAAGTCTTCTGTAACTACCCGTTGACTACTCAGTTGCTCCAAGTTGGCCCACATGGTCAGCCGCATGGTCGCATCGCATCTGTCTACAAAAGCTGTAACTCTGTAACTCACACGCTCACACACGTCACATTTAATTTGTGGCTTTACTTTGTTTGTCTTGTCTGACTCTGGGGCTATGTGATTTGTGCTTATAAGAGCATTTCTCAAGACCAGTTCATGTCACAGTTCCAAAACGTCACTCGTCTGTCTGCCTAGAACTTGAACTGACCTAATCAGGACATTATAGTGTCAAGACGAGTAAACACAATAAGGAAGGAAATTCTATCGGAAATTCTATTGGAAATTAACTGGTGTATCATCAATTCCAGCTACAATTTCCAACCAATCAGTGATTACTCAGTCAAGTCCAGACGTGACATTCCATTTCATTCATTCCATTTTTGGTTTCAACAAACATTGCATGCAAAAGCAGTTTGCTTTTCTCCTGAATTGTATATTCGTATCAGTGTTTCGATAGATAACGCTGAACGTCACTTCGTCACTCGCTTTTTTGTTTTGGTCATCGTCCCCGGTTCAAACTCGTCCGATCGGAAATGCATAATCATCATCACTCAGCTTCAGGTAAGAAAAAGAATAATAACGCTTTGCTTGTTCGTTCCGTCGTTTCGTTATATTTTGTTAACGATGCATATGCATACTTCCACGTTCCATACATTTCGATCTGTAAACTGTACTGCAAAGAAAATTAACACAAATAAATATACAGTTTTCATAAAATGAGTACGCATCCAAGCTCCAGGCTTTCGCTACTTGCACGGACAATCTATGTACAGTATAAAATGTAAAATGGGGTAAAATCAGTAAAATACTATTATTATTGTAAAGATTTGTTAATATGCATTCGATTTCAAGTAAACTTGGATTTTTAGTTGTTTTAAACGTATTCGCTGAGTATCAACTTAAAAAGCAGTTGGTGAGGTTTTTCTGGGATCCCGTTGTTGCAAGACAACAGCCAAGGGAAGCTGATTAGTCTTAAATGCTCAGTCAGCATCAACGCAAAATGTCCATTGACGACTGAGACAAAAACTCGCCTCGTGCATTGATCAGTTCGTTTACATTTGACGGGAAAATGTCTCGTGGCGCAATTTTCTTGGATGCAAGACAAGACGCTATCAAGCCAGTAACAATTTTACAATAAAGGTATTAGCATTTTAGTATTAGGTGGCTGACGGCATGTGAGCAATCTTTGTTGTAGTGTCAGTTCATCTTCTTTAGTTCCAATAAACAAAAAGCATGCCAAGCGTTTTAAGTAGTAAAAGAATGCTCATGGTTAATAAAGCTTATTAGGTCATTCGTTGATCCAAGACCACCATCATCACCGGTCACTTCATATGATAACAGGAGCACTGGGTTAAACAAAGAGTCTCATTATGACATGACCTCCCTACTAGCAAGGGAGTACGGCAATTATCACTTGGCACAAATTATGGCGCTGGGCAAGTAATTACAATTACCAACGCCCTGATGAGATCCTTTTTGTCCTTTGATACATTTCATATGAGATGGTTCGGACTATCTGATCATGTGCCTTGGCTAGATGAACATTTGGGCGCAACTTCTGCTTGTCAAGCTTTCGTAGTTTGTGGGAGATGAGATCCAGATTTCATGGACTGTGCAAAGCCACCTTATGATCTTTTAGTGTTACGGCTCCATAGGTCATAATTGTCACTAAGAAGACATTGAGCAACGGCAGAAAATAATATGGTAAACGATAACAAGTAAGGAAGAAGTTAGTAAGCGACAACTATATACAAACCACACGAAGACGACAGCGTGCCGTCATGTTTTGTCGTGTTTGTCTTAAGCAATGTGCATGCACTATGAACTACGAACCAAAAACGTCATCTGACCAAAGAAAGGGGTGAGGTGAGAACTGAGAGTACGAGACTACAGTCATTGAAAATTCACTGTTACTTTTTTGTTTTCTGACTTGACTTGACTTGACTCATTCATTAATGTAGAATTCATAGAAATCAATGAATGATCTTATTCATTCAGTCGTTCTTTCCTGTTCTTCAAGCTACAAAATGTTTAGGTTTTTTTCCAAAAAGGCCTTTCTTCGTTTTGGGTTTTCTTGTTTTATTCGCATTATGTTGACCTTTTCCATTTAAACATGGCTCATGGTGACAGGATGCGGTTGAGAGTTGAGACCACAATCTCACTCAGACCACTTTCAATTAGTCAATTTACTGTGAACCTATGAGCTTCATGAATTCTAAAGAGTGAATTCACTTAACAAAAACCTCAGCATGAATTCACATTTTAATATACTTTAAATACGAAATTGCACCTTATAATTTGTCAGCGTTGGGTTCACCTTGGGGTAAAAAAACTTGTTTATTGAAAAAAATGGTTTTGGGCTAAACATTGAAATGAAGTCAGTCAGGGTTCTGAAAGGGAAAACGGAAAATTAAAAAAACATTCTGGTCAGACATAAAACCAACGTATGATGTGATACTGTTCATTATAGTCATAAAGGTTATTAGTCATAAATGTTATTAAAAATGCAGGAGCATGCATTTTGAATTTTGATAACAAAATGTTATATGTAAATAATCATAAAATATGTAATAAATAATTGAGTAGGAATTTCAACCAGGTGGAATCACGGATGTCTGATGTGTTTCCTGCGCTATACTTTATCAAATTCCATATGAAAGTGATGCGTGAATTGTGAACAAATATTGATTCGTGGAATCTCTCTAAGGAGGAGACTCCGCCATGCCCCAGTTGACATAATATTTACTGCTCCCAGGAATTTAGCAAGCACCATTCCGTATTGGCACGACATCAAAACTCCATTTATAGACAGAACATATTGCACAAATGCGAAAAGGTGATCAAACAAAATGCTTCAAACAATTTGCCTTTTTTTACAATATGAAAGGAGACGCCATGTGAGACTGTCTCTGCCCTAGATATCAATTAGTCCAAACCCCAAAACTCATGTTCATTCTGTTCTTTTGGCATCTTTTGAGACGTGATTTGGGGTAAGCTTTTAAAAGCAATGATTAGTCTTGAAACAGATAATAAACGATTTGAAGTATAAATAAGTACAAAGTATAAAATTCTGTTCTTCCGCAATGAATTTTTCCACGGGAAGGAAAAGGAAATTACGTACATATTGGTTAAATTGTTTTTGTTTTGATGAATTCTCTTGAAGCTGACTCTGAGTTGTTTAATGCAAGTGAATAGTACAATGATGACTAATAACACTCCTCGGTTGTTTGCAAGAGTTATCAGAGCTTATCGATGTACAATGTATACTTTTACTGTTTGCTTGTATGAGCGTAAGTACGCCACGCCATAAGCATAAAATGGATTTGCGTGTGTGTGAGTTATTCATTCAGAGTTGAAATGAATGTACAAGTAGAATTTATATGGAAAATTCATCATTCCTTCGTCTTTTGCTACCGAGTGTTTGCTTTTGGATAATAAAATGCAAAATCACAGGAACATAACAACAGTAGTAAAAAGTAATAACAGAGTACGCATTCACTGACTAAACTGACTGCGTTGTAAAGTAAAGCATTACTCCCTTCTTGTCTTGTCTTTGCAATGTACCGTGTTACGAACCATATACGAATAACGTGCTAAGATGGCTACAAGTAGCTGCAGTTGCTAAAACTGAGATTTAAGTCTTAAGCCTTTCAACTGTCTTGTGCCAGTGTTAAGTGAGCTCTCTGTGCCGATTGACACAGTGAAGCTCCTGTATTTCAAAAGAGATGAGGATTTTCGTACCTCAAGGGACATCATCGTAAAAAGACCAAAAATAAACTGTGACGCTCACGACAAGCCTCAGTGCTCTCACCTAAGTGCACTGTGCGTAAAAGCAACTGCAGTTTGCAACTGCAAGATCATTTGTTTCTGGTTATTTGTACCTTGTTCCTCCGGTCCACTTGAAGAGAGATTGGTTCAGTGTGCATTTATAACTCTTGTTTGAGACATATAAGTGTCAATGCCATCATCATTTTCCAAGCATTTATGTACTCACAATAAATCAACAGAGCAGAAGCACGCGATATTATTATTTTACGGCTGTTTTGTGTGTTAGTTTTTCGCAATTTCCCCCAGTGACATCGTTACCTGTTGACATTCGCACTGAGCTGGCGAACCAGGAGATTTATAGCTTCAATATTACTAGAGACGTGGATTGTTGATTTACTTTATTACATCTAAAGAATTTGCTTGAAAGTGTTAAAAAAGTGGAGAGTTTTTGCAAAAATTCTTTACTTTACACGACAATGTCAACAAGATTCTCTTGATCAAAGTGACAACAAGTGAGTTGGGCAAAGAGCAATAAAAGTCTTGTGTCAATATTTACTACCTTTTGAAACGCGTGGAAAAAAAGAAGTTTTCGACATTTTGAGCAAGGACAAGAAATTCTGTTAAAGATTGAATCTTGAGCTGCGCGACATTCGACTAGCTCTCTCTTTGTTGACAGAGTGACTTTTTTTTGAAAAGGAGAGAAGATATTCATTTTTTTGCATCTCTTCTGGGTTGCGTAGGTAAGCCATAACATAATCCTTAATGAACCAAAATCCTCTTTGAAGCATTGTGAGGCACACAATGCTTTGATGATTACCTTTATAAAGTATAATAACACGTCGTCTTATTAACTTCATTAGTATTCACACTTGGTCAGATTTCAAATTGACCATAACAGCGCGTCAATTGTCAACGTGAAGCGAAGACGTGAGCGTTGTTCTGTTTTTGTTTCTTCTTTTTGTCCTGTTGTCGTCAATGTGTGGGTAGCTTAAAAGTGTACTGAGTAGTGGTCAAGATGACGTGAATTTATTGTGCACATCTCCAATCTCCGATGTCGCTTACACTTTCTTTCCGCATTTTTATCCGTGCATCATCGTTTTCCATAAGGTAATTGTAGTAACATTGTAGTAACATCCAGCTATGTATACTAAAACAATGCACAAAATTCAACAAGGCCCACCCAACCGGTATCTCTCGTCTTTCTTCATCTCACCATGCATCGAACATGGATCGTCTCTCAGACTATGCATTATTGCCGATACAAAAAAGGGGGGAAAATTGTGCCAATTTCTCCATTGACTGACACTCGTATTACGCAGTTTTACCATTTGTAGGAGATTGAAAATGAGATTTGTGATTATTGCACAGGTGTTTTACATATACAGTTCGTTCCATATATCGACAACGACGTGACTTTTGATTTCAAAGCGTACTCATTCATTGATGTTTACAAAATCCTTTAATGACTTTCAACAGTACGTTTTCTAAATTGTTACATTTTTACAACTTTGAATTACAGTCCATTAAAACAATTTCATATTAGTGGTCTGGTTGGTGGTCTCGTCCACAGTCAACAATGCTCATATACTGTAGAAACAGAAAGAAGAGGTGAAGCTTCTTTGACAGAT
The DNA here is from genome assembly GCA_019776145.1 of Harlomillsia oculata. Classification (NCBI taxonomy): domain Eukaryota; kingdom Metazoa; phylum Arthropoda; class Collembola; order Entomobryomorpha; family Oncopoduridae; genus Harlomillsia; species Harlomillsia oculata. The sequence continues at coordinate 5,749 of JABASF010000281.1, read as the reverse complement.
GCGGACATAAACAATGAAAAAAATGCACCTTGTAGCGTTTTGTACCCATTATTTTATAGCGTAATGGGAATCTTGTGGCTTTTGAGGAAGTGACGAAAAGTCGAAGACTAGACGAAACGGTTTTTGGGAGCACGTGGGTGCTTATATTTTTTTAAAGGAGTGAATTTTGCCGTACAGTCTCAACTCAACAACAAACGGTCTGCCGGTTCCGCCTAGGTGCGTCCAATCCCAGTCCCAAGTCAAAATAAAACCAAGACGAGATTGCATACTGTGTACAAGTGTACAGCGTACTCTCATACAATACTAACATTAATTCACCCCGAAGTCTAACTGTTTCATTATTCTGCATCAGATTCATTCAAAAAAGCGTTTTCTTGGGTGCGCTATCCTTGCTCCTTTTGTCCTTATTTTTTAGTTTTCGTACCCACTGGCTATACGTAAGGCTTGTGGCAAAGGGTGGTATGGTAGTTTAGTTGAAACATGAAGTATTGTTGGTTGTTGGTTTGTGTTTGATTGCATCTGTATGCAACTTTGCTTTGCAGCCAGATAATCCAAACTTCATCCATATCTTCAGCTTACTCCTTGAAGAACGAAAGCTTTTGAAAAGCAGCCTTTCAACGTTCAAGTTGGTGAAGATTGATACATTTTGCGCAATGATGGAAGAAGTAGCAATACACCTTTTTTGCAATATTTCTCCTTGTCTTAGACGTAGCGAAACACTAGAAGCGGAGGCCAAGAAATCTGAAGATTGCTACTAACAATAATGTTCTATTGCATTCCTACGCGTTCTTGTGATATGACAGCAGGCTGTACGTGTATACTTCATGATTGGTTCATGAGGTTTCTTCAGTCTGAATGATATCCGCTTACTGCACATTTCTCTAACAATGAGGATGATGGCAAGTCATCCAACTTTACGAGCCATGATGAAGATCCCTATGAGCCAGAGAGCTTCGAGAGAGAGATAAAGTGTTAGTCATACATCTCCGTCTTGAAACAATCATTTTACGACGCATCCACATGTTCGCAACAATGATACCCAAAGGGGACTGCAAAACTACAATGCTTAAATATGATTCTTCTCTAAAGATGTTACGGATTACATATTTTATGAAGAGCACTTTGAGCGACAAAGCCTTTCCTTCCACACGTACTTTTTGAACAGTGAATTGTTCGTTCTCTGTAGTAAAGTTGCTGTTGTAAAAACGAAGAATTGTAAAGTGTGGGTGGTAGCTTATCCTTGTGTTATACACACAGACGCTTTGAAATGCTTTGTGCTCTGATTGTTGTTGCGGCGAGTCTCTCTGACAAGTCGAAATCTTCTACACACAGCACAAATAATTTTTGTACACATTTTTTTGTATATTTATTTCTTTTTCTCTTCTTCCTGACATTGTTCGTTGTCTGAATATAAGTTACACACCACGACATTGTATGACGTTTTGTTGCTCTGCTTTTTGCGGCGACGAAAAACTTGCAAAATGCCATTCATGCTTGGCATTGTCTATTCAATAATAAGTCAGTTTTGACTTAGGAATGAATTGAATGAAACAGGGACAGTTTCAGTCACTCCAAAATTACGAACTATTCTAACACAAAAATTGAATAGTTTGTCATCTAACGCCTTTGAACTCACAGAATGAAGTCCACTTAAAGAATTTTTGTATTCTTCTTGTGACAGCTTTTAAAATTTATTCGTTACATTTCTGTAGAATTTTTCACGTTCGCAATGTGTGCGTGCAGGACTTGCCTTGCTCTACAATTTTAAGAGGAGCGTTTGGAAGTCTGAGTTAGTTTTATGCATCCGTGCGTCAGGTAACAAGTGATCTCTCACTTCCTTCCGGCTTCAATTTTTTTCCGTGTTCATCAAAAACTCATGCCTTGGCCAGGGTTGAAAAAGTCTACAGAAAAATGTACTGAAGCAGTTATAAAACGTCAAACAATACGTAGCAGTTTACTTATTCGTATTCCCTTTTTCCATTAGGATTGCAACAGGTTGAACTTGCAGCATTGTGCTTGAGAGTTGTGTTCCATTCATTTTCTAGCTGCACAGCAAGTAATACAAATATACTGAAACACACTACGTTTTGCGACCTTCATCTCATATTTTATGTTGATTTTGTGCCATATAAATAGCGTTATTAGAAAAATTTCAAGTTTACTGGACTTGTCTGTTCATTGGTGCGTGTTTTCTTTTCGATAATTAAATAAAGACCAGTACTTACTAGTCTTTTTTGTGATTTGTATTCACAGTGATTTTTAATGATGCAATTAATTTCATGTTAAGCCTTTTGCGCTTCGCTCATTTACTCTTGTGCTCAAGAAAAAATAGCAGTTAGTCAGTTTACCACAGGCGTTTTATGACCTTTATGAATAATGTGACTCACTTATTTTGTGTGTGTGAGTAACTGGTAAACAATGATCAAGTACTATATGAGAAGTCAAAGTGTGAACTAGTAATACAATAAGGCGTGTTGAAAAAGGCGGAGTGGCTAGTGCATCTTGTGTTGCTCAAACTCAAAACTCAAAAGTTTCTAACAAGGCGTTTTTTTGTGTTGTTTTATTCTTGATTTTAATTCTTCTTGTGATCCTGCTGAGTTGAGACTTGAGAGAAAGGAGGAAAAATCTTGTCTAACCAACATTTCCATATCGTACTTCTTTAGTGCGTGGTCTTGTAAGTTCGTACTGATATTCTAATGTACAATTTTTGCCACACGCAAATTTCCCTTTGTAATCTCTCTTAAGAGTTAAGGGCACTAAAAGAAATAATGCATTTATAATAGCTTCAATAAAAAACGGATAACTCATAATGCATAACTCGTTGCAAATTGTGAAGGAACCCATTCCTTAAATTGGTTTAGCCGGTTTGGTCACAAATAGTTGTATACTCCGTTCCATTGTGGCTCAATTTCAAGTGCAATTGAACAGCGATCAGAATCAGGTTCACGACAATTCGATAGGCAACAAAAACATAAACGCACACTCGTGTTCACTTGTCAAGAAAGTCGAGCAAACGATGGACAACATATAAACGTTACACATTGCGTTTTATGTAGTCAAGTTCATCATGTACTCTTGAACATACCATTTTTGGGACATCGGTAAATGCAACAGCAACATATGATGATTCACATTTTTGCATGACAGAATGTGAGTGATCCATTCACCCAGTGGCATAGTCAATACATTTAATGACTGTGTGTGCTGCTGGCGATTATTTATATTTTGTCCGTGTTTTTACCAATTTGCAATTTGCCAGTTGGCTATTGCTATTACCAATGACTTTGATCGAGTCACACACATTCTTTTCGTTCTAACAGCGAACACGATCTGGCCTATAATCTTTCCTTATAATCAATTCCGGTACAATGTGCTAATATTCTGGAAGTTACAATTTGCATTTTGCATTATGTTGCATTCAGAAATTGCAATTTAGTATATTAGCAAAGAGTAAGGTGGTATACAGTAGTAGTATAATGTAGTGTAAAGGTGTTTCTTTGCAGCTCACACTTAACATGCACAGAGTGCCTTGATAGGTTCTTGATGATATTAACTCGCACGTATTGATTAGATGTTGCAAGGACTCGTGCAATGTGATCGACTTTTGGACAGATCGTTACTCCCTGTGCCAACTACTGTCACTTTTGTTGAGCTACATGCAAATTGCTTGTGTATGCAAACCATGTACAGACATTGTAATATTTTATCTATAGAACCAATAATGTCTACAATGCACGGTCTTGTAATAAAACTGTTTTTATTTGTCCCTGAACAGAGGCAATTACGTCGTGGGTCATTGGCGGAGCCGTCGCATTCCCAATTTGTGATTGTTGGTGGAGCACCGTTACCAATTCATTCGTTCCCCCGCCTGGGGACTATGCGAAGAACTACTTCCTACACTGTAAGTCCAGCCACAAGTCATCGTATTTTCCTAGGACCTCCTGGTGTAGGAGTGGGTCATCCCGCATCAGCAGCCATGCTAGCTCCATTGCAAGATCTCCCGCCTCCACTTCCGCCAAAGAGGACCACTTCACTTTTACCCCCTGGGATTATGCCAGGTTCGGCAACCCTTCGAGCACAACCTACTTCTCCAAAAGAAGCCATCACGCTTAATCCAAAGAGAATCTCCATTGCGACTTCCTCGTTTTGGGATGGACATCCAGATATGGCTCCTTTCGTGAGCGGCTGGGAAATCGGAAGAGAAAGACTTGAGTCAATCTCAGTTTGGGGCACTAGTGAACGAGGAAGTGCTCCACCTACGGAATGCATCAACATTTGGGGTGATCCACCTGCAGTCAAGAAAGGGATTTTGCTCCAGCAGAGAGAAAAACTTTGGTCACGCTGGAAAGAACGATACTGCATCCTCACCAGAGACTACTTGCATTGTTTCCGAAGAACAACGAGTGTTCATCGCTCTGGCGTTCGGCTTTCCGAAATGGGAAGTTTCATATTCAAAGTATGTTATTATATTTTGCATACTTCGTAATTATTACTGCTATTACTTAATTCCAACTTAATTACACTGTCATCATTGTTTCGAAATGCTGTACTAATCGAAACTCACCACACCCTCCTGATGTTCTTTTGTTTGCAATTTGAATCACTCGTGCAGGTCATTGAGAAATATAATAAGATAATAACATTAATAAGTTGACTCTTGTTGACAGTCAGCTACCAATACCGTGAACAGTAGTAGGTTGTAGGCTGTAGTAGTTGTAGTTGTAGGTTACAATAGGAATTTTTAAAACTATAAAGAAAATGGCATAAACCATCATAATTATAATAATGAATCATGCATGACAGTAATAATAATAGTACTCCGCAGTAACACAAAGGAATTAAGTCTGTTACTATATGGCTGTGACTTTCATTAGCGTATTAGATATGCGAAGCACTTTCCTAGCTCTGGGCTCTGAAGTCTAAAGTCTTCAAGTTTGGCTTTATGAAAAAAATGATGTTGGAAAAGATGAGGAATTTATGGACAGTGTTAGCTGTTACTGCAAAACAAGTAACACAAAAAGGTTCTGCGTAGTTTGAGTTCGTACATTAGTCCATGTTACTCAGTTAAATGTCCACATTAAGGATAGAACAAACACTACGGAGTACGACATTAGAGTAGTGAAAACTTGAGCAGTCATCTTAAATATGACGGACAAGACGTCATGTCAAAGTCCTGTCACCTTTGGCTGTTGGGATGATTAGCATTAATTTTCATTCATATTCATTATGCCTCTTTCACAGTTGTGCTATAAGCAAAATAGAATAAAAGCGACAGGAAACAGCAATCTGACTTTTGTATTGAAGAGACATTCATTGGATGATCAAGTCTGTAAATGAAATACACATGAAGTATTAGTGTACTATTGGCTTTCTCTTCCGTCGTAGTTGTCGTTGGTCGTTGTCGTAGACTTGAGAACCTTGTCTCAATGGGTCTCGACAGGTGCAATTAATTAATGAGGCAGACACGAAGTAAAAGAGCTCATTCCATTGCAAATTGCATGTCATAGTCCGGTTTCCCCACCAGGCGTCAAATGATCACATGAGTGAATGGATGCATTTTTCAATATGCATTCAGGTGGACGGAGTGGATGAGTCAAAATGTGTAGGGCCAAGTGGCCATGTGATGTGATGATGCTTTGACCTTCTCCATGTGAGTTTAAGTCGTAAAGTATCAAGCGAACATGGTGTTTAACTGTTCGAAAGTCCTCTTTGTGAGAGTTTTCTCATTTTATGACTGTAGGGGCAGGAA
>JABASF010000280.1:0-49508 GCA_019776145.1 Harlomillsia oculata | reverse complement strand
ATATTGTCAACCGGTGTCTAATGTATGGTTTGAATTATTTTGATTATCCTGATAGTCAAGGAATTCAAATGAAGAGCCTGTACTGATGACGACGTGAAGAAAAGTCACTTCTCCGATCTTCTCTTATGTAATTTTTTATAAGACCGAGCAAATCCGATGCCGCCATACACGGAAACCAGTCACGAGATGTGTTTTAGACCTGGGCTAAATGAATGAAACATTCCTCGAAACAGGGTCACATCAACATGTCAAATGACTACGACCACGTTGAATTAATTTGCAGGCAATATCGTGCTAATGTTGAAGGATGTGAATGTTGTTTTAAAAATTGGTTTAATGTTTCAATTTTGATAATTGAAACAAAGTTGAGGTTCCACGTGCGCAAGTTAGTACACAAGAACGGGTTAGTATGTTAGCATAGGAACAACCAACCGTGCACATGGACATTCTACGCATTTACATCACATGCAATCGCATGTGAGTGTACCATGCTATGTTGATTCCGGTTTAAGTACTTTTATTTTATACTTAATTTACCTTACTTTACTGTAGATTTTCATCGTTTCTTTAGTTGAGAACATTACAAAACACCGAGAAAAATTTTCGTTTTGGATCTTTAAATCTTTACATAAGAATATTTGCTCAAGGTAAGATAATCGTACGAAAGTTATTAGGCTGTATTTTCATTGCATTATTGCTTGCATTCGAATTTTCAATTCCATTCACCATTTGAATAATTTTTATATCTGTAACTGTAACGGCAACGTAAAACGTACTAATCGTAATTATGAAAAGCATTCATGATAGATTTGTACTATTGTGTATTGTTATTTTAGTTACATGGTTTGTTATTTTATGCGTAATGTAATGAAATTAAAATTTTGTTTTTTCTCCTTGTTTTGTCAGAGAGTGGAGAATCTCGTATACGTACGAAATAAGTGATATGTTAGAAAACGCATCTGATTGATTCAGTTGTTGGCAAAATTTTAACGGGAAGAAGTATAATCAAGATGCATCGATTAATTCCACGTGTCTTTCGTGGAGCTCTTGGGAAATTGAAAGATCATGATGGATCAACACCGCCTCCGGCCCTGGACCAGGAAGACTTTCATCAACAAAAACGGGAAGAGTATGGACAACCCCCGCCGAAACATAATTCGATGAATGAAGCATGTGCTTTGACTTCTGGACTTATTTTCGCATGGAGTTTAAGTGAAAGACGTCGGATTTTGGAACGGGAAGAATCATTGTTAACCGCCTTGAGTGGTCAACGAATTCAGAAAAAGGGGGTCAAGTGTCCATGGGCTACGTACGTCCTCAGTACTCCGGGTCCTACGCTCAGAACTGTATTGTCAGTTCGATCCACACGGTCCACCCCCACACAAAAGAGCGTACCGCCCGGTCCGGTCTCGCTGAAGAATACATCCATTGCTGTCACTCCGTTCATTGAAGAGGATTTTTCGCTTTTGGATAGTGAAACTGCGTTCCTGAATGAAGATGATGGAGATGACAGTGATGGAAGCTGGGCATCTTCCTTGGATTCAGGTCGAGAAGAAGTGATCCCTAAATTTGCTACTGTTAGTACACCAATAATAGTTTTACCGCCAGAACACGATGACATTGATCCTGAAACCAAAGCAGAGGCTTACGAAATTACAGGAGAAATTCTGAGTCAAGTGGGTTCCTTCTATTTTCTGAAAACAGAGGAAGAGAAAGCTAAATGCAAGATTCGCACTAAATCTTCAAGAAACAGATCTCCAGTCTCTCATCAGAAGGCAATTGATTTGTTGAAACATGGAGGAGAAATGGGAAGTCGTAGAGCTTTGTACAATTTGGGTGTTGCCTATGAGCGCTTGAATGAAGAGACATTAGCCAAGAAGTACTTCCAGAAAGCCGCAGATTTTGGACATCCCGTAGCTCTTTACAATTGTGCAGTGTTTGCGGTGAATGAAGGTCGGGCTGAAGAAGGACGTGCTCTTTTGGAAAAGGCTGCTGACGCTGGAATCCCAGAAGCTATTTCAGCTTTGAAAATTCTCTAAGTACTAATTTGCATGGAAAATCATTTTATTATGTAAGTCTCAATGTTCAATGCTTTCACTACCATTTAGAAATTTTGTTAGTACATAATAATCTCGACTGATCTTCGTAATCACTCTTGTTTTGATTTCCCATAAGAACTTCCGTTAGACTTTATAACACCTGTTGTTTTAGTTTTACGCTTTGTTATTGTACTTAAAACGACCATCGTGGAAATCGTCATCTCATTTATAAATACTTTGTACCACATTACATAACTTTGAATTGTTCCTGTTAGAAATCGTAATCGTAATTTACAGTCATTATTTGAAACTTTTAGTCAACCGTTACAAAATCCGTTTGTTAGTCTGTATATCAGGACATGTGATTGTGATGTCTTTGTGTATTGGTTCTCACTCAGTATTGTGTTGTAATACAAATTACGTGTTGTAAACTATAAAATTGCATCGTCAACATTTTTGTTATAAATTAATTATTACCCACGTCTGATGTAAAGTGATACAAGACGATAATTTATTATTATGACAAACTTTGGACGTTATATCGTTATATGCCATATTAGTGAAATAATGTAGTTTACTAGAAGAACCTCAAATGAATCGAACAAATAAAAGTTTATAAACATAAACAAATAAATGTTTAAACGAAAAAAAATGAAAAGTACATTATCTATGTAAAGTATGAGCTATTGAGCACGCCGATTTGAAAAATATGACGAGCCCTTTTTTTGCATATAAAATTACAGCGCAGTTTACCTCAAGTAGGAGAAGCGGAAAGTATTGATTGGTGATTTAGTAATGTATATAGTACACAAGATCACGACAAATTAATTATAGATGCATCAGTGTAAACCTGCGTTAAAACACTGAATTCCTGATTGTAAATAAAACTTTAATCACACACCAATTTTTAAAGGTGAAGTCTGTTTATTAATCATAGAGATCTTCGAATTATTTATGATAGAAGTTGTTGATGTGTATCCGTAAACACTGCGGATCGTGAGGGATTCACGTCATGTTCTTCATCAGATTATCGAATGAATGTGCATATAGGTGCTTCCATTCCACGCTTGCTTAGCTGCTAATTGAGCATTGCTCATCATCATCATAAAATGATCATTCATCATCCTTTACATATTTTCCAGGTGAATCTCAACTCGTCATAAAGTAAGTGACGTAACTAGCGGCGTTTGCATTGAATGACTAGGTGTGATATCGTATCGTGCTATCGTTACTACGCTACAATGTAATCATCGCAAAGAACTATACCTTCAGCAACATCACAAAGACGCCGATGACGGCATGAGCATGAATAGTGCGTCATCGTTATCGTTGTCTGCTAGCTGTTTGTAGGGATTTAATTTTCATTCGATACTACTGCGGACTGTGAGAAGGTATATACTTTTTATAGTTTGTAGTTGCATTTCTGCAATTTCCGCTTTTCAGCGGAGTGTTGATAAATCAAACTTATTGGCATTTATGTAATGTTTTATTTTAAAACGGTACTGTCACATTGAAGAATAAATATCATAGTGATTTTTATGCAGATTTCAGCAAAGCGAATGATGTGATGTTGAACTTGTTTTCAGATCCCGAGGGTGGTGAATGCTTACAAAAATGCATCAATTCAGGAGCCAGAAGTGAGAACCGCCCATAGACAAACTTTATATGATATGATTGCCGTTAACTCTCATTTATTCTTTTCAAATTGCTCTTTCGTTTCATTTGAAGAATTGAGTTTACAATTGGAATAGACTGATGAGTATGAGTGAAACGAGGTACAGATCACAAAGACCGGACTTTATAAACTCGTGTGCACTAATTTGCATGGCGCCAGTGGGAGGACACAATTCCATGAATTTGCATACAGAGGAGTTGATTAGAATCCGAAATCTGGTCGCACAGAAAGAGGAAAGTTGCCCACAAACGCTTTATCGACCACTGCCCAACCCAAAATGGATGATACCTAATTCTATATTGGTCTTTTTGAACATTGTACAACTCTCAACTGTTATGCAATTTCTTCACACTTGCCTTGTATTTGACAAAGTCAAATGTTTTGTTTTCTTCAAATCCAAATTGGAATAGTATGCCATACCAGACAGTAACGACGAAGCAACATTTTTCTTTGTTTACAATTCGTTCCGTGAAAAGCGGATGCGTTCTCTATTGGGTCAAACGTGGTTTCGTGGTCTGAGTGCTAGTCCGCAACATAATCTTAAGAAGGTGTGCCATAACAAAAGTATCACCGTCCATTAGCATATCTGGGGTTGAGCTGCAGATTAGTCAAACACAATGCATCGTTTAGATGTTTCTAAAAGGAAAGATGGTTTCTCACAAAACATTTGTTGAAGCAAGACTATATATTCGTGGAAGTCTGGATAATTTATGGTGTCACGCAAAAAGATTATATCATAAGTGCAATTTTGACATTGAGGCTGCAAAACACTCGAAGGTGTGGGCAAATGTTGAACATGACTCAACCTGAAACCATTTTCCATTTTCATACAACGCAAAGCGACTAGTTACTCTTATTAGATTGATGAATTCTTCTCAATGGATTGAATGGATGACACGTACGGTACATTACAAGGATTTTTAATGATGAATGATAGCGTACATATAGCATAACATTTTTGCTCATTGAAAGTTCCGATTCCGACTAATCGACAACAAATCATCTTTGCTAATGTGCTATTAATTGTAAGTGCAATGTGATGAAAAGTCCAAGAACAAGTGCACAACATGTTCTAGTATCTCATCTGAGAAAAAGCATTCATAGCACACTACCCAATCACTGAACCACTTAAAATTGAACCAAGAAGCAATTTTGTACATATTATTAGGCCAGAGATATGAATACCTGTAACGTCTAACTGTCCAGCATGTAAAAACATTGCAAAAACTTGTTGCACCGGTTTTTGTAGCCTGGTAGACGTCGCATCGGGTGTGAAAAATTTGTGAAGCTATCACTCATAAGGACGTGTTGTTCGCTATCCACGATTTCACGCCGTAATCCCGACTTTCAGAACGAATGAGCTAACGCTGATAAGCTGGCTAGCTTATAACGACGAGCCAACGCCCCCGCAGAAAATAAAGATGTGCACAACGGCTCATTTTCGCATTATATTCATCACAGTTCTGCAGAATTTAATGGAACTTAATTAGCAACCTTGACCATGCATTATAGTAAATATAGTTTACTCTGTATAGTGTATATAATGGTCAAATGGTACTCCACTGGTTGATTTGGGGTTTGTAAGGTTTTGTTATTTGCGTCCATCGTCTTATTACTACATTATTAATTTTGTTAGTTACTTCACAACAGATAGAAGATAAGATTTTTACGTGGTACTTCTGGTATGTAAATGGCAGAATGAAACAGACAGACTGCCTCCTTTACCTCTCTTGCCTGTTACATTTCACTGTCTTCTTCAGTTTATTTGGTTCAAGAAGGTACAAGTAAAACGCAAAGCCAGAAGTCTCAAATGAGAGATGAGGAGAGTAAAGTTGAGATGATATGAGCAGTGCAATGTGCAAAGAAGTTGGCATCACGTCACGTTGTTGTTGGTAATATCCTGACTCAGGATATTATCTCAGGATTCTTCAGCTTACAACGTCAGTTGAGTGTCCACTCGTCAAGATGCGATTCGCAAGAGCAGTTGTCCACATCCGTCTCTGCTTTCCAGTGCTCTTTTGGGGAACTTTCCTTACTGGAGTACTGTGGAATGCAGAAGCCTCTAAATACCATGGTGGTTTGGCTCCGCGGTCAATTGGTGTGGGACGTCCGACGATTAAACTTTCTGTTTACGACGAGCACGGGGCCAAAGTAAAACACATTATGAATATTTACCCAGACTCTGACCTGGTCATGAGTGAAGTTGACGCTAATGGAAAAACAAGAAAAAGTAAAATTGTCCTGGAATGCACGGGATTGTCCAAAGTACGATGGGAATATACCGGAGATGGGGTAATGTGCACCATATTATTTTGTTGTTTTCTTATGTAGGTTATTCAAATTCCTTGTACGTCATTATCCTTAATTATTGATTTTGATTGTAAATTGCACTTAGGCACCTGTGATTTTGAGTAGTTTGGTTGGAAGAATAAATTCACCGGCAGTTACGAATGAGCACAAGGCATCACTCGCATTTCCTAACGGATTATCGGAATCAGATACAGGAAATTACACTTGTCGCTTTGATGACAATCAACACGTGTCTAGTTCTGTTTATCTTTATGTGCCTGGTATGGACATTTTTGAATAATGAATACAGTTTGATCACATTTCGCTTTACAATTTAAAATCAATTTGTTACAGGATCGCGCTCACTTCTTTTTGTGAGCGAAGGTAATGACGAGCTACAGTTAACAAGACGAGATACACATATTCGTTTCCCTTGTAGTACTACACACCCAAATGCACAAGTCTCTCTCTATAAAATTGATGAAGAAGGTGTGCATTGTCCAGTAAATGACTCTTTAACTTTTGACTCAAAAACGGGTTTTCATTTAAATCTGCTAAAGTTCAAAGATGAGCCAACAGGAAAATACCTTTGTTCAGCAATGTTCAACAAATCTTTTCATGCGATTGAGTACAGAGTTGTACGACTAGAGGAAAAATCAGGTAGGACTACTATAAATTACATATATTTTTGAATGGCTGTCCCGTTTGTTGAATTGTATATTATTTGAAATGTGTTAATTAACTGTTTTGAATTCATAGCAATCGACTTTTCTCCGTCATGGATAGTTTCTTGCTCTTCCAACCTGCAATGTGGACCTGAGAAAGCATGCATTGCGCAAATGTGTTTGTCACCGTGCGATATTTTCCCTATTGGATGTCCACATGGATGCAAAGTAGTTCGTCATTCTCCACAGTGTCAATTCACTGTCTCTCTACCTGTTCAAAACGATATAATCAGTAACAACAATGGGCTTTATGCCCACGTTCTCATCAGCCCAGTTAGCTCCCTTAATAATCCACTCTTTGATCCCTCGTTAACTCCTTTGGGATTAAGATCTGCATGCCGACCAGGGCTGTGTGGTAAGAATGCAGAATGCATTGTAAGGGAGTACGAGCCATATTGCATTTGCGACGAAGGATTCACTGGCAATCCACGTACCCAATGCTATCCTATGACACCGGGTATGCCAAGGGACGATCCTTGTAAGTGGTCTCCTTGTGGCAAAAATGAAGAATGTCAAGAAATAAACGGGTACGCCGTGTGTGCTGTTAGTGTCAAGATTGTGCAGGCATCCGAATGTATTCAAGACGCAGACTGTGACCCTAGCAAATACTGCAAACAGGGGCACTGTGAAAATTCCTGCGACTCAACCTCACAAAATGTTCTTTGTGGTAATAATGCGCACTGTGTAGCCATTAATCACGTTGCAAATTGTCAGTGCAACACTGGCTACACTGGGAATGCATATCATGTGAAAGGGTGCAAACCTGTTAGAGAACAGAATCGACATCAAATCCGAGCTTGCAGTGCATCTTCTTGTGGAGAAAATGCGTTGTGCCGAGTCGTCAAACGCACTCAACAATGCTTCTGTGCGCCAGGTTTCAAGGGCAATGCTTACGTCAAGTGTTATCTAGTAAACCACTTTAAAGTGTCGACCAGTCGCCCGGAACAAGGTGTAGGAAACATAAAGCTACAAGAAACATGTTCACCGAATCCATGTGGTACGAATGCAAAATGCCGAATCATAAATGGATTACCTGCATGTAAATGCTGGAGGAATTCAACCGGAGATCCATACACGCATTGTGAACTGCGGCCAGTTCACGTTGACACGAACCCGGATCATTCAATTTCTTGTGAGCATCGTTCAAATTGTCCGATTGACAAAGCTTGTTACCGTGGACGTTGTGTGGATCCATGTCCTGGTAGTTGCGGATCAGGATCTCGATGTAAAGTAGTCAATCACAGTCCAGTTTGCAGTTGTCCTGAAGGAAGTACCGGTGACCCATTTGTATCCTGTAGAATGAAACATCCTGAGAAGCTACTACATTCTGAAGAATTGTGCATATTTTGCGGACCAAATAGTATCTGCAACCGGGATGGGAGTCAAGTCAATTGTGCCTGTGACCCCAGATCCGAAGGCAAACCTCCCAATTGCCGCCGAACGGAATGCCAGGAAGCCAAACATTGTCCAAATGACAGGGATTGTGTTCAGGGGAAATGTCAAGATCCTTGCCCAGGATATTGTTCGGCCGATGCTCTCTGTGCAGTTGAAGCTCACAAACCAATTTGTAAATGTCCTGGTGGCTATTACAGTGACTCATGCAGACGACTATCAGAACCATCATTATCATACTATAATCCATGTCAGCGATCACCTTGTGGTGCAAACACAATTTGCACAGTTGTTAATGCATACAGAAAACTGCAAAGTCAGTGCACTTGCCAACCAGGCTATTTGGGTAATCCTTATTCCTATTACGGTTGCCAAATTATGATAAGAAAATGAATACCACACAAAATTACCAAAAGAGCATCTTCTTATTAAAGTAGTACATAAAGTAGTATCATTTCACAGCTATAATACTTTACAAATCGTACATTTTGTATGTATAGTTAACACAAACCATGAAAAAGCTTGCAGTTTGATGCATGCAGCAAGAACCACTGCAAAAGTACGCCTGCTTCTTTCGCGCGTCATACAGCAATGAATTATTTTATCCGCAGTCAAACAAAGTAGATTTTAATTTAATTAGGATTTACGACCTGTAAAGTATTATTATAATATTTTCATAAATAAATTTTGATTTCTGAATTTTGACTCTCTCTCTCTCTCTCTCTCACTCTCTACTCGCTTCTGTGCCACGAAAACTACCAATATATTGTAAAAAGTAAAACAACGCAGTCTAATTTTATACTACTTGGATCAAAACTTAGTAAATAAAAGTATGAAAAGCAAAAAAAATACAAAATGTCAATTTATTTAACAAAAAATATTCTTAGCAGAGCGTGGTTTCGATCCACGGACCTCTGGGTTATGGGCCCAGCACGCTTCCACTGCGCCACTCTGCTCGCATATAGTCGACCGGAGGAATACGCATTACAAGAGCTGAGGAAATGATGCAATTTGAACAAATCGTTGCACATCTTGCACTAGAGTTCCGTTCGGATTTTGACGTTTACGTTTCTTCCTATGGGCATTATGAAACGTGCCTAATTTGTCTAATATCGATATAAATCGCTGACACTAAATTTAGCTTCAGTTAAAACAATTTAGTAGTGTAAGAATTACATAGATGATAAGATAGCATGTTATTTACAGGTATGCATTTTTTTTATTTATTAGTATTATTAGTAGAAGAGAGCAGGTCGGTGGGACTTTTCTGCCTTGAAATGCTTGGTAAAAAATGTCTGAAAGAACAATGCACAAGAATTTCTCAAGTTGCATTCGTATTCTTCCGTTTACTAAGGTTTCTGAATGTACAATTACTATTACTAAATCTTATTTTTGCGCTCTTTTAATTATATATTTCACTATTTGCTACGTGTTTTATTTCCTAAATAAATTGACTTTTTGATGAAAATGTTACCAAAATATTTACAAGTTATAACTTATAACACTGTTTCAGTAATTTTTGTTATGAAACGTGGAACATTTGGTCCGACTCCGATCCTTATGCTTAAACGAAAGGTAACACTGCATTTGCTACCATCAACATCGTATCAGTATCGTAAATGTAGCAACTACTTTAATGGTCTCACACTTACTATTTATTTTGGCTTTGGTAATAAAGTGGTTTAAAGGAAAATTGTTATTGCACCGCCAAATCCGCCTTTTTCACATAAATAATGAAAGAGCATTTAAGAACATTGCGCCTTTTGGAAATTAAATGAACTGAAATTATATTGCACTTTTTTGAACAATAAAAAAAGCCAAATGGAATACCGAAAGATTTAATGTTGGAAAAACCGTGGTTATGCATGTTCTGCTACTGCAATTAATATTGTGTGCATATGAGAACTGAGAATTTTGGGGGGCGTCACACAGAGGAGGTATTTTTTGCATAGTATTATGTGCATATATAGTTAATATAATAGTTTAGTTGTACATATATGCATATATTTGATGAGTTTCTTAAGTTCAAGTTACTTTTAATGAATAAGCTATATGGACTTCCTTGAAGAATTGGCATTTTACAAGTTCAAAGACCATCTAAAATTATCATGCGAATAGTAAAACACGATTATATTATTTCGGACGCACTAAAAATTTCACCGTAATCGCAATTAAAACGAAAGCGTTTATTTGATGCTAGGTTAGCATCGGTTATTGCAGGCGCCAGTAATTACCGGGGATACTAATATATTACTAATAACATGTGTGGCATGTGTGATGTGATGTGACGACGACGATGACGAATGCAATTGGCGATTTCGCATATTGGATTTGGTCATATAGTTGGATCTCAAACAGGAGGGTAGGTGGAAGAGCTTTTTATGTGAGTAGGAGTGTTGTTTTCGGATGGTTTGAAGCAGGAATAGCGTTCGGTGAACCCAATTGCCAATTACCGAGACCGTGATCGTCAGTCGTCAAAAATTGTGGAAGCCTTCGTCTCGGAAGACATAAATCTCTTAATGTTCAAATGTGATCAGTTATTTCACTCTTTGGCAATGGCATAAACAAAAATGCGGACGTAAATGGTCACGTCGTTTTAGCGAATGAGCAAAGTTGGTGCTTTTCTTCCTTCAACCTCAAGTTTTAGGATGTTTTATTTTTTTGCTCCAAACAATACACTTGAGTTTTGTTTGTCCGGACTACTATAAGGTGAAACATTGAGCCTGGTTGGAAAAGAAACCTGTTTGTCGTAGTGTTTTTTGGTCGTAGACAAAGTAACAAGACAACATTACACTGTCCCAGAGGCGGAGGACTTGCCGCAATAGTCATCAGCTTTCAACAGGAGTCCAGTTGGTCTCGTCCTTACGACTGTTGCGATTATTGGCGTGTCCCATTCCTTCTTCTGCATAATTTTTAATGAGTCGCCGTGGAAAATTGAGCTTGGTCGGGGTTGTAAACCCCAGTGCCAGCGCAACTTCAGTCCAATCGTCAACATGATCTCCGAACGTTCACTTCTCATTTTCTTGGCCTTTGGGCCCTTGATTTTCACTATTGCTATGGAAGAGCGCGATTTACCCCGAACCCGGGTTATCGAAATAAATAGCGTAGAAACAACGAAGGATCACCCTGGGCGTGTGTCTAAAGTCGTCAACAAAAAACCTAATTCTGATCTCATCTTGGGTGAAGACATTTCCACCTCAAGTATGCTTGTATTTGAATGTTCGGCTGCGTATCCTGTTCAGTGGACTTATAGTGGAGATGGGGTAATGTAATCAATAATCAATCTTTCCCTCTTTTCAATTCATAAATATTTTTTTGAGCAAAGAAGTATGTGATTCATATTTTCAGATGCCGGAGTATTCTACAAATACAAGTGTAGACCGTACTCCAGAACCATACAAGAGACCAATTGGCAGAGCAAAATTCATGGCTTCAGCTTCCTTGGGATTCCAAAGGCCACTTGGAGTCGAAGATGCGGGTCGCTACACTTGTAGAAGTCTTCAGGATCCTGATATTTCCGTCTTTTACAACTTTTTTGCCGGAAACACTGAAAGTATATTAGGATAAACCCTACACTATAACAATGTTTCTATGTATTTTTGTCATTCCTTTATATTATTATCAACCCAGCATAAAAATTCATTTTTATGCCGTTTTAACAGATAGCACGTCTACAACTCAACTTTTCATGAATAAAGGAGGCGAAAAGATCACTTATCGCAAAACGGATTCTGTCATTCGACTACCGTGCGCTGTAAATGACCCTAGAACTAAAGTCTCCTTACAAAAATCCGTAAACGTAAGTCATATCTGCTTTAGAATGTAAAATATGGGATCATGCATTAATAATAATATTTTGATTTAGGGTCTCGTGCAATGTCCGATGAACGATTCAATTTCGTTTGAACCTGATAAAGGATTTTTCCTTAAAGTCAGCCTTTTGTCGGATGTCCCCGGCACTTACGTCTGCACTGCTGGCATCAATAACACTTTCCAAGTTGTGGAATACACCGTAGAGGAAATCGGTAAAGTAATCTCATTATTATTAGTATGTACTGTACTGGAAGACTAATTTTATTCCCTTCTGGAATGCATAATCTGACATTTATGACACATGCATTATGCATTCTTTACTTATATAGAGCCAGTTAAAAATTGGTGCGCTCGTGACGAAGACTGTCCTCGAAATGAGGAATGTATCCGTAACGAATGTCGATCTTACTGTCGTCAAGAATGCGGTGTCAATGCAGAATGCAGAAAAGTCTCTGTACGCTACCCAGCGCAATGCGTGTGTTTCGAAGGCTACGAAGGTAATCCGTATGCGCAATGTCGTCGAAGAGAAAGTCCAGCTCCAAAGCCTGATTCTTTGAGAGATCTCTGTAACCCATCACCTTGCGGTCTAAACAGCGTTTGCAAAGTGACATCAGGTGCGTTTGTGTCCTGTGCATGTCAGTTGGGTTACTTTGGTCAACCACCTAATTGTCGACCAGAGTGTGAATACAACAGCGATTGTCCTTACCACTTGGCTTGTATTAGCTTAAGATGTCGCAATCCTTGCGATGGAGCATGCGACAGTTTCCCAACAAGAGAATGTAGAGTGATCAATCGACAGCCTGTTTGTTCACTATGTCCGTCCGGATCTGCAGGTAGACGATGTCAATCGGAGTTCATTCGGGCAGATGCTGCAGAACTCTTAGAAAAGCACTCAATCGCGACTATTTTAAATGATGATGCACAAAGCATTGAATTGACTTCGCCTAACGTTACCGTATCAAGCTCTACGACTACCTCACCCATGACAACAGATATATCAAATTCATTCGCTGAAAACCGTACAACAACAATGCCACCCGTGGTCACGGAAGACATCAAAAATCCGTGTAATCCAAGTCCATGTGGAAAGTTTGCTACTTGTCGCCTTCGAGTAAGGTAAGGTAAAACAATCCTATTCGCCACGATGAAATCTTTATGCGTTTTATGCAATATTAATTACATCTGTCAATTCTCATGAAGCTTGAATTCAGTTTACAATACCACAAGTGAAGTTGCTGTCTGTGAATGTCCCCCTGGAACAGTCGGTGACGCTTATGAAGAATGTGGTTTACCTCCGGTCACCACTGAGCTCAATGACACCACAACAATTAGCTACGAAACCCATTGGTCACAGGACGGTAGTCGACAATCACCTCTTAATTGTAAACCGAAATGCGGAGAAGACGCAATTTGCACAGCAGACAATCGTTGCGTATGTGCTGAAAATTACGAAGGAAACCCTTACCAAAAGTGCGAAAACAAAAGCTGTCAGTCAAACCAAGACTGTAATACTAATTCTCTTTGTATTGAAAAGAAGTGTATTAAAAAGCCAGCAACTGTAACGTTGGTTAGAAAGAAATGTGGAATCAATGCAGCTTCTACTACAACAAATGGAAAGTCTATTTGCAGATGCTTGGACGGATACTCTGGTCTTGCGAGCATTGAATGTCGTCCTGTACTCGGCAAGTTTTAAATAATCCTGATATTGGCTTTCAGTAAATTTTAAGTAAAGCTTTTATTAAACATTGATAAATTATATTATAATTGCTATGCATTATTAATTACAGCCGTCGTTCGTCAAAATGCATCCTTGGAAGATCCATGTGATAAAAACCCTTGCGGTGGGAATGCACAATGTGTTTCAAAGAATGGCATTGCTGTTTGTGAATGCATTCGTCCATTTCAAGGAAACCCTCTCGTTGGTTGTGAATTGAGTTGCACCCAAGATAACGATTGCCCAGAAACTCACACTTGCTTTGACAAGAGCAAAACTTGCATTGATCCGTGTCACAAAGATCATCAACATTTTTTCACAGAATGTGGCAGAAATGCAAAGTGTAAAGTAGTGTCTCATACACCAACCTGCTACTGTCCTAGTGAGGTTCCGTATGGAAGTCCTCACATTCATTGCAAGGAGGTAAGATATAAGAAGCACAGCATACTATGTCGAAAGGTCAAAGCATAACATTAATCAATTAACATATTATATTAACATATAATTAAACAGAAATCTTGGATGCCTGATCATGCTTTGTTCCACATTCCATGCGAAAAATCTGACGCCAACTGCGGTGACAATGCTATCTGCCACGGATTGCCAGGATGCAGATGTCTCCCAGGATTTTACGGAGATCCTTATGGAAAACCCGGTTGTCAGCCTGGAATCGAGTGTCATATAAACAATCAATGTCTCCCAGAAAAGGAATGTGTAAACGGAAAATGTTTAGATCCTTGTCGAAGAATGCACAGCTCAGTCATTTGCGGACAAAATGCTGGTTGTCGAGGAGAAAATCATCAGGCAATTTGCACATGCAACATTGGGGCAATTCGAAATCCTTCAGGAGAATGTGAAGTTGTCACAGGCGCTTTGGCCGCGAGACTCTTCTTGTATCGTTCATTCGAGGACATTGATCGTTGACGTCACAATGTATTATTATGTTGGTGTATACTGAATTGGTGTAGGTAAAACAGGGTAAAATGTCTCACAATTTCCGTTGGGTTCTATAATTTGGTATCTATTGGCATGAAAATGGAAATGTTTCCTTCGTCTTTGGTGTAATGAACATGAATGTTATTCTGTCTCAATTGTGTTACAATACGAGCAAGTATAAATAAAAGATTTCGTTTGTGCGTTTTCTATTGTGATGTGATGTTCAAGTGGAGAATTGATTTGTATTATAACATGTACTGTTTAAAGAGACTTTGTCTATTTCATAGAGCGCAAATCTGGTTTGAGCACATTGGTTTTATGACAAAAACTTGACAGAGTAGTGTATATCATGAATCACGAACCGGAATCTACACTTGTACATCGCTGCAAGTAGGCTCAGTCCACGTTCTACATTTATACATGTCCATTCGAGGCGACTACATTGGAATATTGTCCTAATTGGAATATATATAGTTGACAATACCCATTGTGAAAAGCTGAAGACAAAACTCACCTGTTTAACGTTTTATAGTCTGCAAGTTCAAGGCGCACATTATCGATTGCTTACAGAACAACAGTAAGTTCTGAATGTGCTTGAGGTTAATAGAGTTTTTCTTCTTGTGAGTCGTTTCTCAATCCAACAACAATGAGCACGTGGGTGTTTTTGTCCATTGTTCTGGGTTCCGTTTCATTGTCATTAACAGCAAATCGTATTGAACGATTATCCCCACTTTGGGAATCCATCAAGACCACCGTATTTGAAGGCTATGAGGTTCGCTACGGTAATGGAACTGTGTTGTCTGCTATCCGTAAAATAGAGGTTACCCAAGATTCTAACATTGTCATCGGTGAACACCTCTCAGAAGATAATCAACTGATCCTGACATGTACAGCCTGGTTTCCAACGGAATGGTTTTACAGTGGCGACGGAGTCGGTGGCAAATAAAATAGAATCACATTCACAGTTAAAATTAAATGGAAAATGATAAAAACTTTGCAATTTTTTAGGTTCCTGCATTCACAACTAACACAACGGTGGAATATTGGAGCTCAAGTGGACAAAGTATGCGCAGGAACGAAACCACTGGGGCAAAGAGATACAAAGCGTCTTTGTTCCTGGGGTACTCCAGGAAACTTCACTCTGATGACTCGGGCCGGTACAACTGCCTCACAAAATCTCCCGATATCGATACAAAATATTATAAACTCTCAGCATTTTATTATATTTATGTACCCTCAAGTAAGTTTTAAGTTAACTGACAATCTGTAAAATGTATCCTCGTTTGATGAGCTGATTGCAGAATCGCGTTTTTGATTCAGGTAAAACATTATTCACAAGACAAGGAGGAGACTCAATTGCATTCGATCAAGAAAAGTCTCCAGCTAGGATTCCATGTTCCGTGACAAACCCCAAAAGTGCCGTATCCATTCAAAAGTTTGAAAATGTAATTTATGTGTTTTTAAATAGGATGTTTGTAAGATGAACATGCCAGTACTTATTTAGAACGATAAAACCACATTTGGAATAATCCATTCTTACTGAGGATTCCTAATTTTGTACTGAAACTTCTTTTGCGTTATTCCCAGGGTCAATTGCGTTGTATTCCACCGGAAGCAATGTTTTATCATCCCATTAGCGGATTTTACCCGCAAAACGATATAGCGGGTACTTATATTTGTACGGCAGCGTTCAACAAAACTGTGCAAATATTGCATTTCACATTATATCCAATGGAACCTCGTCCAGCAAATCCGGGTTACATTTCCCATGAAGAACAATTGGATATTAAATCAACCGAAGGACAAGCTTTAGTCTGCTCTGACACAACTTGTGGAAAATCAGCGGAATGCTTCGTTGCGGAATCCGACACTTTCAGTGTAACTGTTGGACGCTCATTAGCTCCACAGTGTAAATGCCCTTATGGTAAGTAAGATTTATTTTTCTAAACTAAATTATTCTTACGGTCATATTTTGAAAACAGAGAAAACATATATTTTGAACCTAGGATATTTTGGAGACCCTTATGTAGAATGTCATCGATCCATGGACTGGTACGTGTGATCCGAAGTTGTGTAGAACATGAAGAACGCGATTCAAATCGTTACTCTCCACTAAATTATTATGTTCGTCATTCATTTTCATGGGAATGAGTATGAAAGGAGATAGTGTTTGTGTAGCTTCTTTTATGCAATTTTATTGTTCAGCGTCACCCTCATTGTCAGTTCATGCTCGTTGTTTACATCACCTTTATCCTGTCCACGAAATGGACTCTGCAACTTGATGAGATTAAACAAAATCTGCAAAATTGTAAAGACTATACCTCTATTTACACAAACTAGAACAAAATGTGAAGAAATTCATATTTACACAACAAATCTTAAACATGGCAGCACGTAGAGTTACATTGTAATGAAACGGCACCACTCTCTGCTAATTACACTAATAAAGTTCTATATTAAATATCTTATCATAGAATATTTATGCTACAAAGTATAAATAGTAATTACGTGTCAAACAAAATACCAAATAAATAGTAATAGTAGTATACATGGGCGCAAAAATTGCGTCATAGCAAATAACCTACATTATTAATGTGAACTTTGGCAGTGTTGGATTAGTATCATTGAAGTAAAAGTATTAGAGTCAGTGATTTTAGCTCATCACCGGGCATCAAATGGTGTTATCGTGTCAAATATTTAAGTTTTTACTTGTAAACATCATGAACAGTTCATAAGCTCCCTTTTCGATTCTTTTCCTTGTATTGAAACAATACAGTTTGAGTCTATTTTTGACAAGTTATAGCACTGATTTCAGTATCAATCGGTAAAAACGCGGCGAATAGTTTTAATATAAAATCTGTTTTGTGAGCTGCTTTATTTAATCCGTTTAGTTGTTGAGTGTTGTAATTCAAGCTTCTAGTCGTGTTAGTATACGTCCTATGCTGGTCCCTTCTTGGTACCCCCAAAACTTGGAGAATAGCCCGGATTACATGGGAATTCACAGTATCCGGGTGGACCTTGTGGTCCTGAACCTCCCTGTTGACCTATGGAAATGAATAACACGTGGTTTAACCAAACATGTCCTAATGAAACTTTGACGTGAAAATATTCATCAATAGAACATCATACCTCGTTGTCCAGGCATACCAGGAGGACCTCTTTCTCCTTGTTTTCCTCGTTCTCCAATTGTTTGCGGTCCTGGCGGTCCTGGCAATCCAGGCGGTCCTTGTGGTCCTTCTACTCCTACCCCCTGAAATTTTAATGCTTTCCGTTAAAGTTATACATTCTTCAAAAATCCGTCTTAATAACAGATTAATTAAAACAACAATTAAGGATTGTATTTTAACCTCGGGTCCACGTTCACCAACTTCTCCTCGTTCTCCTTTAGGTCCTTCCAGTCCTCGAGCACCGGGTACTCCAGGAAGTCCCATAAATCCTACAAAATTACACGATATTTTGCTTTAGTTACAGAATTTCTCAGGATTTATTGTGTATTAAAGAAACTGACCTCGTTCTCCTTGAAGTCCTGATCGTCCTGGGTCACCTACAATTTGAAATAAAATCGCGTATGAATATAATAAATATTTTTGAAAATGTACGCAAGCAATAGTAACGGACTGGACATAAGCGTATTACAAAACAAAAGCAAACGGCTCATCAAAGCAGCATATTTGGACACCACAACTCATGCATTGCTTTGTGGGCAGACACACATGTTGGTAACAATTGAAACGAAAAATAAATCATGCTGAAGAGATTTTTTTATCTTGATCTTTAATAGTTTAAAACTTGAAAGCAAAGGCCAAACATCTTGTTCCCCCCACAAAACAAGTATGACATATCATTCCGTTCTATTGAATATCATTTAACTTCGTATGACCACGCCACACCACTTAAATATTACCGGGAATGCCTTGGATTCCCATTTTCCCAGGTCGCCCAATCTTAGAAAATCCAGGAGGCCCTGGTGGCCCCACTAATCCTCTAACCAAGTCCTCCATGCGGTCTGCCCACAAAACAGAAAAAGCAACAAGTGCAAATTTCCTATTTTTACAAGACAAATGTTGACGAGTTGCATCTGCATGAATTTTCTCAATGCATAAAAGTCTGATGCAGCAACATTCAATAAGATTCAGTTTCAGTTTGAATTGACGAAGCCTGAGTACACGGCAAAAGACAAATTGATAGAATGCAATCCCAATAAAAGCACACAATTCCATATAAAATGCGCAATGCGATGAAGAATGCAATGTCGACATGCCAATGCCAATGCCAAAGCAATTGACTTTGAACTAGCCTTGTGGTCCTTGAAGTCCCGGGGGACCTGAAACATAGGAATTAAATTTATTGAATAGTAGTAGCAATTAGGGACAATTTGGTTATGTTATTATTTTACATGTGACATATAAGATTTTGTGATTTACCTGAACGTCCAGGTCGACCACGCCCTGGTGCTCCAGGCGGCCCTACTAACTTGGCTGTGAGTTCAGCTAACTGATCTACAAACAAACCTCAAACTTCCTATATGCTTTCAAAAAAGTACAACTTTCTTGCTGTCAAAGTTACTAACTTTCATGAACGCGGTTCACAAGGTTATAACAAAACCAATGAGATCCATTATATAATATAAATTTGATTTACACGATTGAAAGATTATAATAATACCCCTTAGAACGGAAGCGCAGATATCTCGGAGTTCTCCTTCTGAGAAACTTCTACCAGGAGGTCCAGGAAGACCTGGTTGTCCAGGGGTTCCTATTGAATTAATTTTAAAGTAACCTCTTAATTTGCCTAAGACTTAAGAACATTTATGTAGGACTCATAGTGTACCTCTTTGACCAGATGGACCAGGTGGACCAGGACTGCCAGGTGAGCCTGGCATACCCGGCTGACCGGATTGTCCAGGAGGTCCTCGTTCTCCATTTGCTCCTCGTTCACCAGGCATACCACTTGGTCCCGGAAGTCCTTGTGGTCCTCGATCTCCAGGCATTCCAACACCTCCTCCACCTCCAGATCCAGCAGGTGCGGGATCCCCTGGAGGACCTGGTGGACCTTCTATTCCTGGTTGTCCAATTTTACCCTCCAGACCTGGAAGACCTGGTGGTCCCATCATTCCAATTGCTCCGGGAAGACCCATCATGCCAGCAACTCCTGCTGGACCTGGTGGGCCTCCTTCTCCTTGTACTCCTCTTTCACCCTTTGGTCCAGACTTGCCAACAAACCCTGGTAACCCGGCTTTTCCTGATATACCTTGTGGTCCTTCAGAACCACGGGCTCCAGCATCTCCCTTTTGCCCTTGGGGTCCCTTTTCAACAACGTTCGAATATAAATCCATTTGCATACAAATTTAGGTATGATTTATGATTTCTATTACTCTTTCTCCTTCCGGTCCTTGCTTTCCCTCTGGACCAGGAGGACCGAGTAGTCCTAGTTCTCCTCTTGGTCCTAGTGGACCCGGTTCACCGCGTTCACCTTTAGCACCATCTTCTCCTGGAGGACCCACTGGTCCAACTTCTCCTGGTGGGCCAGGGGCTCCAGCAGCAGCAGCAGCACCGTCTCTTCCTGGTTCCCCATCCCTTCCCCGTTCACCTTTAAGACCCGTACTTCCTTGAGAACCCGGTGGACCAGCAGTTCCTGGAAGTCCGATTAAGCCCGGTGGACCACGAGAACCCAACCCGCCAGGAGGGCCAGTTTCACCTTTGAGACCTTGAAGACCTTGCAAACCTTCTCTTCCTGATTCACCGCGAGCTCCGCTTTAATTGCATAATTCAGTATGACACATTGAAATAACTCTTATCGCTTATTCAATGCATAAACTTTCTTCAAAGTGTGTATACGTACTCAACCCCTGGAATACCAGGAACACCACGTTCACCCTTTTCTCCTGAGAATCCAGAGTCACCTTTTTCTCCTCTTTCACCACGCTCTCCACGAGAACCCTTTAGTCCGATACCTCCCGGTTCTCCTGGTTGGCCCGGTGGGCCTGGAGGTCCTATCACGGGACGTCCACCAACATTAGTTGTAACAGCTCCTGGAGGTCCCGGTAATCCTGTTGCACCTTGATTTCCTGTTCTACCTACAATTAAAATATTCGAATTAGTATAATTAAAATCAATTCACAGTACTTCAACATTATGCGAATTACAATGAAAAAATAATAATCTTGTTAACCTGGAGCTCCAGGCTGGCCAGCTTCGCCTTTAAAGCCTCTAAGTCCTGCTAAGCCGTCACGACCTGGCGGACCAGGAGCGCCTTGTTCTCCAGGAGCTCCTGGCCTCCCTGGTAATCCATCGTTTCCAAACTGTCCAGGAGGTCCAGCGTCACCACGATCACCTTTAGGGCCAATGGGTCCCACAACTCTTGTGATATCTCCCTGGAAAAATGTAGATCCAAAACTATGACGTCAGGTCTGCTTGTAATTTTGCATTATAATGTACATCATACCGATGGTCCCTGCAGTCCCTGTAAGCCGGGTAGACCTGGAGGCCCATTAATCCCACGCTCTCCTCTAAGTGGAAAGGATTATTGTAATGTAATATAAAAAGAATCGAATTTATATAAATATATCAATATTATTATACTTTTCTCCACGGTCGCCAGCAAATCCTGCAATTCCCCTTTGCCCAGGAAGGCCGTCAATTCCTCTTTCTCCACGTTGTCCAGGTGGCCCTGCAGATCCTGACAATCCTCGAAGCCCTTGAGGACCTTGCGGTCCCGATACACCAGGAGGCCCACGATCGCCTCCTTCTCCTCGTCTTCCAGGAGCACCTAGTGGACCAGGAGGACCGGGTTCGCCTCGGACACCCGGAAGCCCGTCCAAACCATCAGTGCCATTATACCCCGGAGGACCAGCTGGACAAATGACGTCACAAGTTGGCCTTTCTTGTTCTTCCTTCTTCCTTGGCTGCATGGCGAAAGCATCAAGTCATGATATGAGACGCACCCTCGAAATGTTTAAAGTTCGTGTGAAGTTCGACTCACGATAAACATGTTTTTGTGTCTTACAGGTAATTCGTTGCACGTCTCTCTCTCTGGTCGACTTGGGTCGCAGTTCATTAAGGCCCATTGCAGATCAATCTGTGAAACGATGAATTTAAGTTACATAAAAACGACATATTTTCCAAATTAATGATGCTTTACGCTTTTCAGAAACGTGAATCATTTAACGGGAAGCTCAAAGTAGTGTGTTTGTTCATATTCGCTAATTTATGGTTCGAAAGGAACAAAAAACATATCGAACGAGTTAAGACGACACTATTACGTGCTATGCTTCAGTCTGACATGATGTTTCCTTCTCGTGCTGAAGTACTGTAGAAGTAGACTGTTTCGAAAAAAAGGAAGTTGTTGAATTCTGAATTTAAGCCTTTCTCCTTCAGTTCCATTTACCTCAACATCCACATTTCTATCTCACTCCTGTTTACTTTTGTGTGACTTGTTGAAGTGCGAATTCCTATATGAGCAATGGCAAACGCTTGGTCTTCAGGTTCCTTTTTTCTTTCCCTAGACTGAGTAAGTAAGCTTTCCGGTTGTGCCAAGGAACACGATCGACAGATTTTCTTCTCAATCCTTATGACAGCAGAACTCTACAAGTCATTTCCCATTCGCACACTTTATGATCTCCACTCCATGCTTATACTTTTCGATTCTCCGTTGCTCCTTAATGCACTTGGACCATTCGTGTCAAAAGGAAATGATGAAAACCTCGATGCTTGAAAGCAAGCATTTCTATTCAGTTTCTTCTACTGTCATCACCAAGTCAGTTCAACTGTTGACAAGAATCATGTGCAAGTAAATATCAATGCGCTTGAACTTCAAATCATAACCTCACGGTAGGGGATCCTAAAGCATGGCGGCATAATGTTCGTCCATTCGGAATTTACTTATAACATGTCCCTATCTTACACCGTTATGTACCTACCCAATTACAATTGGTTGAAACTTTAAAAAATCGACTTTCGTTGAAAGAAACAATATTTACTGTGACATTTGTCCAATTTTGAAAATGTGAACGAGCCGATAAGGGAATCAAGAGAATCAGGACACAGCAGTCTTATAGTAGTGGTCGTGTGACCAAACTTTTATACAGTCGTTGGAGAACTAAGAACCTCTTTAAAAATTTCATAAACACCTACATGCAAATCCGCTGAATTAAGTACAGCAACGCAAACGTCAGATTAACAAAGAAAATGCGACATAATATTTCCTTTGCATGACAATACGATAAGGGTTAAAGTTGGGTGAGGTTCTCTGAATGTCAGGAGACAAGTTTTTCTTCTGTACAAATGCCAATAAAAAATACCTCCTGCTTCGGGAATGAGACTACAAGTTCGTTTTACGTATTGCACTCTGCTGCGCTGTGAGTTGCAGTACTGCTCATTTTTGGTCGAATGTCTCTGCAAAGGGAGAACGTGTTCTTTCGCCTTAATTACATTATTATTTGCATGCACTCAATTTTGCGATCTTTTAGTACTCTCTTCCTACACAATTGGAGACTTGTTTGGTATTTGATGTTCGACCGGAAAATGATTACTTAATATTATGTGCTTTTTAAATCTGAAAAGTACACCTTATTAGTTGTGGTTTAGCGCGACGATCCTTCAACAAAATTTCATTGTTGACAACACGTTGAATTTGAATTGCATGCTGACATCTGAAATGTGGTAATATTTCCTTGCACCTTGCAAGGCAGCTTGTACTTTTACAAAGATTTTTTAAAATAGAGAATGCAATGCAAGAAATGCACTGCACTGTATACATTACAGTGCGTGCTTTGTAGTGGATAATGTTGTGTGTACAAGTTAAGTAATACTACAATAAGAAGTGCAATGCTCAGTGTGCCGTGGAAGGAATGCCCAGGAATGCCTCGTTTATCTCCATTGAATCCGTCGTCACCGAACATCCATAGACAAATAGAGATAGTAGATTTACGATTGCAGCTACAAGCTGATGTCGTGCTATATGTACTACGTGAATGAAGTTTGTTCTGGTATATTTTGCTGTAGACCAAAAGTTTTCTTTTCAATGAAATGTACATTATGCAGGAAGGAGACTGAAATGGTTTACCGGAACAGTGCTGGAAGTGCCGGTGACTTTGGCAAGTGACATGTGCCCATTGACATCCAGCTGCCCACGCGGTTGCAACGTTTCACTCCCCACTTCTTCGCAGTCGGCGTAGAGCAGAACTCGGTCTCGAAATACCCCAAAATGTAATTTGTGCCAATTTCGATCGAATACCTTCAAAGCGACAACAAAAATCCTATCAAGAGACCACAAAAAGGAATTCGCAGAGGATAGAAAGTAATTGAACACTTCCGTCAACAGATGAGTTGGCGTTAGAGATCAAAATTCTTTGTAGAGTAGCAGGGAAATTGGAAATTGCTTTCAAGCCTTACGTCAACATTCCGAAAGACGAGCGTCTGCAATTTGTTCTCATAGTCGACTATGGAAAATTCAACCGTTTCTCGACGAGGGTTGAGTGTAATGGCAAACTGGGTTCGATTTTGCACGTCCGTCATGGAAATGATATGCCATGGTGTTTTTGGTGGCTTCCGAGTTCTCCATGTCGTGATAAAACTGAACTGATCCGGTAGTCCTTGTGGAAAAATTTCCCTGATATTTCCATTAACACGTTCATTA
Organism: Harlomillsia oculata; assembly: GCA_019776145.1. Taxonomy (NCBI): domain Eukaryota; kingdom Metazoa; phylum Arthropoda; class Collembola; order Entomobryomorpha; family Oncopoduridae; genus Harlomillsia; species Harlomillsia oculata. The sequence goes on along the minus strand of JABASF010000280.1, from coordinate 25,289 downwards.
ATACTGAGGCGGTAGAGATTTATATGAAAATAACATTTGGCTATTATAGGCGCCTCTGGACTGCATGAGGAAAACCTGTCTTCTCAATTTAGTGTGCACTCCCCTTGTAAATGGAATGATAAGCTAAATTGACTCGTACAATTGGTCTCACACTTCTGTCGGGAGATTAGAACAAGGTGTCGGGTGAGCTTTCATGGCTCGCTGTTGACGACACTTTATACTATATCACTGACTCGCTTGCATTTACGGTGCATAATGTACAACATTTCTACCCACATCAACTTTAAAGAGCACTTTAAAGAAACCGCAACCAGAGACGAAACGTTTTGAACAACGGTATGAATTTGGTCTGCTTTATACTTTCTTAGTCCAGTGGAATGCTGTCAAGTCAGATTAGAAGTTTTAAAAAATGTTAACCTGGTATTCTTAGTAAGGTCCACTGCTCGGTCAAGGCGGTATGCTGTTTGTAGGCGGTCACTACCTCGAACTCGAGTAACAGCAGTTAGTTCACCTTCTAAAATGTCTAGTCTGTGGTAGATCAAGGAAACAAGGGTTAAATTTGACACCCGTAACATTACATTCATGACAATTTTAGATAACAGTAATAATCATGGTTAATAAACCTGAATTTTCTAATGAAGTCGAATGCCTGAAGATCATCTTCCCCAGGTTTGTAGTCTGAGCACGGTCCATTGATCTCGTACACTCCGTTGTAGTCTGGACCCAAAGAACAATATTTTTACTTTTAGTGATCCTTACGTTGTCAGTAAAGAATTACTTTAATAAAGAAGACAGGAAAATGTGAGAATTCGACGAATTTGTGTTAACGATACGATGACAGCTTAGGATTAAGACAGTGAATATAGCATGGTAAGTGCACTTAATAAAAATGCAGTTATGATATCTACACAGAAGAAGTTGCAAAAAAGAAGAAGACAAAAAGGAAGAACTGATTTCCTTAAAAGAGTCTAATGGAATAAAAAAGTGAAACAAATGCTGTTTGTATTGATAGGATGGGAAAAGATGAAATGTCACACGATTTAGATTTTATGAATCTCGTGACACCGGAAATAATACAACCTGTGAGCAAATCATAATAGTTATCTGAGTCTGGCAAGTCTCCTCTACGTGGCCCATCTGCAAAGTGTCACAGGGNAAGATGAAATGTCACACGATTTAGATTTTAAGAATCTCGTGACACCGGAAATAATACAACCTGTGAGCAAATCATAATAGTTATCTGAGTCTGGCAAGTCTCCTCTACGTGGCCCATCTGCAAAGTGTCACAGGGAAAACGGATAACGTTCATGGTTCATCACATTAATTCACGTCACGTTCCAGTTGTTCTTTGAACTCCTCATGAGAAATCGGCTAAGCGAGTGTAATTTTAGCCAAGCAAATCGAAGCTAATTATAGCTCAGTGTTTAATAATATTCATGATGCTACTTTTATAATGAGCTTGAATTGTAAATAAAATAAGGTGAATTTTTGTCCGACAGAAGCTCTTACCATCATCTTCTCTGTAAACTAAGCGTACACTATCAAAGTCCTCGGCTACCTCTGGATCATCATAGCCGTCATCTTCTGCAAAACACAGGAGTGAGTGTCTGCTCAACTTAGGACAGTAAATGGAAGAAAAACTCGTGCAAATCATACCAAAATACTTCTATTATAATATTATTAATTAATATTATTATTTATTATTATTTTAAGCAAAATTATACGATTAATGGAAGCGGAAACATGCTTCAGGTTCACTTACGGGCAGTCGCATGTTGCAGTAATAAGCTCGTTGAACAGATGAACATGGCAGTGACAACGACAATATGACTTGGCGCTCGCCATCTGAAATATGGGAAACTTGTCAAAAATGAGCCCACCCAAATGAACTTGTCACTTGTCCTCATCGTGACTCAAACGCAGCTCCCATTGGCATAAACATCAACATCAACGCACGTTTTATTTCAATAATATCAGAACATCCGAAGGCGCATCGGCATCGGCCTGCTACACTCTTAGACTCTTAGCCTATTTAATTTACTACATGTCTTAGCGCCATTTATCCGACATACATTTCGGCTGTCCACTGTATCAAATCGTTTGATTTACAACATTTTTCTGTAGGCTATCATAATTTTCGTCATCATCTTCAAGTCAGGCTTCTTCAGTCAGCCCCTAACGGCAACAATTCCCTCTTCCAAGCATCACAGTTCACAGACAGAGGTTTACCGCTTTTGTTCCTGAACCAACTTTTTTTGCCCATTACTCTCAATTACACGAATAAATCATAGTTATCGCTTTCATCACGTCTGAATTGCCCATCATGTAATGATACCGGACTCTTACTAGCTCTTGTCCACACTATTGCCGTGTTTTGTAATGAATCCAGAAAACTCAATGGAGCACAAAAGCACAATCAGTGGCAAAATGAAATAAACATATTATGAAGCATTCATAGAAGCTTGTTGTGGTCTTATAAGCAAACTGGACGGCTAGAAGAACCGCTTGAAGCTGTATCAACATTCATGAATCAAAAAAGCTGAATAGTGTGACTTGAAAAGGTGGTTTCCAAGTCCAAATAAGGAAAAATGTAGGCAGTCTTGGCTATTTCCCTGATCGTCTTCATTAATAAGCCAAGAAGGTGTTGGTCTCAAGAGTAATGTTTAAGCTAAGACCTGATGCATGTTACAGTTGGAAGGAGATGAAACTAAGAGAGAGAAGACGAGAGATGACTTGGCACTGGAAGGCTTAAGTGGTGGGATCTCTGCCACTTTGTCACTGGAACTGATGATCCACAGGGTGCACCGTCAGATTTATGCAGCGCAACTGCAGTCTCCACCTAAGCCATCTTCCCGTCATCCTGTGTCATTTGTAATCGGTGTTCTAACTCGCATTGTAATCATGAATTGGGATAAACGTACTTCCACATCGGAGAAACCACACACGGTGCATGAATTACTATACTACATTAAATCTGTACCTAGGAACAGCAACTTATTTTCTAATCAAACTGTGCAATGCAACGCAACGTCGGGTCAAAATCCGCACAGAGTCAGTAGCCCAGACTGGAATTTTTGCAAAAGGGTTACACCATTTGTCTACTGTAAAGAATTCCATGTCCTAAGCCAAGTGAATAAGGGTTACGATACGACTTTACACAGTGCCAGTTCGCATGACACAAGTTCTTAAATGCAAATAGTAATTTTCTGTATGATGCTCTATCTATGCACCTGAACGAACTACTGATGACAAGATGAGTGATACGTCCAGAAATAAACTTGCTTCCTCGTTTATTTCTGCTTTCAAGTCTCAGGATATAACAGTTTCAAAGCAAAATATAATATATCCAACGTTATACCTTAGTATATACACGTTACTTTAATATGCTAAGAAGAACAGTTTTTAAAATTCTGCTTGAAGGGAGGCCAATAGCGTGCTTTATTTTTAAGACATAATATTGCTCTTGTCATGGCTTTGATTCATTGAAGCTAGAATTTGACACATATCACCATCACCAATCAACAAATTGCATACTGCTCACTGCACAGCATCCCATTCCATATTCTACTGTTCTGTCTACTTTAGAAAATAATGTGTGTGTGATTTCAATGAGTAATAGTATCGATCAATATCAGAATACCATGAAACTTATAAAAGTCAGGAAATCGTGCAAATTACAAAGAATATATAAAAATACCTACATTTAAAACTGTAAGCAATGTTTTAAAAGGAGTGTTTTATCTCTTGTATAAGTTCTTGACTAAATGAAGAATAACGACGAATCTTTCAAAGCTAGTCAACAAAAACAGAAGTCGAGTCACAAATCCGGTACTACTTGAGTGTATCTTAAAAGTATTTGTCTTCTCAAAGGAGACTAACTAAGATTAATCTGTGCCGTGCGCCTTGGAGAAATGACATGGATTTACTCCCAAATTTTAAATTTTTTTCAATCTTATTCAAACGGAAAAGAGTAGCGGCACAAAGTGCAACGTGTTGACAATGTTTACCTGCTAAGTGCTAACGCTCACTGACTGAATTTGTCAATTTTTTGCGTAGTGTTCCTGGCAGATTAGAGATTAGAATAAAGACGTTGTGACAAATGTCCTGTGTAGTTTCACACTCTACTGGTAAAGACGCACACACACCTTGCTTGTATATTTTCTTATGCCTCGAACAACAAATTACGAACGTGCAACTCTAACCAACAGCCAACAGCACTGCATCAACGTGATACACTCAACTTTGCTATTTTGCTCCTCAGTTTTTTACTGTCAAACTGTTGAATGCGTTCCGCGTTTTCCATACGCTTTTTCCCTTCCTCCAAAACAGCGAATAAGTCCAAACGAACATTTGGTTCCGGGCAACTTCAATGTACATAATAACAAGAATGTTTCCGCATATTTCATTAAAATCGTAGTGTTGGTAATATAATAAGTTACCAAGTTATTCATGAAAAGCAACTTTGACTATGTAACTAAGACTTATTGAATTGTAGCATCATTTCACGTTTTTGATGCAAACGTTTCTGCCTTTTAGATATCGTCTATAAGGTAAATTACAGATGACATTCGTTTAAAATCGCACAGTCAGTGCAACGTTTTATAAACAAATAATAGTAATAGCATAATTATAATAGTAATTTGTTTCCTTGCTAAAACAAGGCAAGTTCATATTTTAAAAGTACTTTTCTTTATACTGCTTGCTTGTTGGATTTTTATTCAGAAATTGGCAACTTGAACGAAAATACTATTAGTACGTACAATAATCACAGAAGTAGCGTGCGCCAAGTTGCCAAAAAACTTCTGTGGTGTAAGTGTTAACGAGTTTCAGCACTTTCCACATCGCACTTTTGTGATTCTTTTTTTACTACAGTTTCAAAAAAGCCGCTTTGAGTAAGGATCAAGTAATTTAGATTTACTCATACGCAATTGTTATGTTTAAACTTAATGGCAAATTTTTTCAAGTGGATCGTTAAGTTAAACTTAATCGGCATGAAGTCGTAGTTATTGTCGCAATAAATCTGATAGAAAACACAAAAGAACACTATAAATGTTTACAAAGTAAATAATTGAATTGAAAAGCTGTTCAAGTAGCTCTTTATCAAACTGTCATAAAAGCTTATCGGTCGTCGTAAACTTGACTTTTTAAGTTTTCGGTGCATTGTTTGCAAAGAAGAAACCCATTGTGGTCAATGAACCTACGAAAAAGACAAAATGTTGACAAGTAACAGGAGCATACGAAACTCTTTTTTCGTTGATGAAGTCACGAATCAGAAAAAGTTTACTGCGAGTTGCTCAAGTATAAAAAGTGTAGGAAATGGGAAACAGTTTGTCAATCAAGTCAGTCTTTGTATTTTATCGTTTGCCTGGTAGCGGTAGCACTACGTTGTTGTAGTGCTTCGATGAGGAGGAAACACAAAGAAGGACTAATCGGTCCTGTTTTAAAAATAGGAGTGCAAATGTATTACCTAGACGGGATTCAGAGGAAATGAATTCGTCTGTGCCCTCCAACACCGGGTTTACTAGAGTAGAGACTCAATAGGCCATTGCTTGTCATGTCAGTCCTCCCGATTGGCTTCGTTCATTTCACACATCATCTCTTCATAATGACAACAATGCAATGCATCTGTGACAGTAAACGTGTAAACTACCCTCCCTGTAAACTACCCTACTTGCATGTAAAGTTGCCGAGTCTTGTGCATCAGAAACCAAACCACCTTCAAAGTGTAGTTTTAAATCTTTCGAATTAAGCTTAGGTTTCAGTGTCGCGTTTCTTTGGTCAATTCTTTTTTATTCTTATTTGGTGTCTTTGACATTGGCAGGAAATATAGGACAGTACGGGCACAATCACTGTCAGTGAAATGTCAATATAACTACGATTTACGCACTTCAACGCTGTGTGGAATGGAAGGGGGATGATAGCGTTGACTATTCTTTAGTACAGTACCAAAGCAAAGGAGATACAGAATCACATAAGGAAGACAACTGTGCCAGTGAAAAATAATGTCCGGATATTCACACGCCTCATCGGAGCATGTTTCCAAACTGAAATGTTATTACAAAAAAAGGTTGAGTGGAACCTCGATTTTGTTGGAACCGCCTTCGCATCGCTACTATTTTGCAATTTCTCTTGTGCAGTGAAGTCAGCTTGTTGTATCCGCTTCAAAATCAGTACACTACTACGAAAAGCTAATCTGAAGATCCACATTACACCTCGTGTTTACCTTTCCTTAACCGTGGAATTCGGGCTGAAATTGGCTCCAGTACATTGCGTGGGTGTCTGAATGCAAATCCAAGTGCAGTTGACAGGAGAAAAGGAGAGATTCTGAAAATGTAGTATAGCTTAGCAAGTAAGTTGCATACGAAGAAAATCTTATTGACTGAGTATCTGCGGTGCATGGACGCACTTTGCGGGTTCATGCAATGGTGCAATGTAATTTGCTCATGCGTTCTTGATTTGGTGCACCATTCAAACATTAGTGACTTTGTCACAGAAGTAAAGATGAGAACACGACTACGCAGTGAAGTAAGGACAGCAGGCAAGGTAAAGGACACGTGCATCACTGTTCCCCAAGTTGCTCGGCACAGTCATAACGCAAAGATTCTTGCACATGTACGGAATAACTGCGGCATATTCATAAAGTATTTCTCAGATAACATTAAAAGTCTGATGTAACTGCAACCTGCAACCTGCTCTTGAACATTTCTTAAGAAGAGCCTAAGGAAGAGCAAGAAAACAACTAACAGACGACTCTATGGAAAAGGCAAAGGCCCTTTCACTCAGTCAAGCGTCAGTCCCTTCAAAAATCCTGCTCCCATAAGTGGCAATCTTTACAAAATCATCCATGCGACTGGAAGATATTTGTGATGTGATGATTGGATAGCGTTCCGTGAAGTTAAATACATTCCAGTATTGTCTATCCATTGCGCTGGTTGGATCACAAAGGACCAGAATTTTTAAATGACAAGTAAATTGGTCTCTGAGCAACAGCGAGTATTTAAAGAGACCTGGTTCAAACCACATTTGGTGGGTCGCGTATGATTTGTGAGCTAGTGACACAAGGAACCCGTCACTAAGAAGTTAGTCGCCCTTACCATCTGTCCCGGTGGTCAACTGAATTAAACCTCATGTTCAGTGTCAATGCCAAATTTCCAGTCTAGGACGCAAAAGGCGTCGTGTCGAATCCGAACCAAATAAGGGTCTTCGTGTCTTTCTTTGCTATCTACTCATTTGCATAGCTCCTTTCAAAACTGCATGACATTTACACCTTTTTTTATCAAGAAATATAATTTTTAGCTAGATTTGAATATATAGCAAATTTTCCCATGCTGCGCAATTCATGAAAAAAAACATTGCAAATGCTCGCAAGACAACATTTCATTTCATTACTGAAATATTGAATCACACCATAGAAATTTCTTATGAAACAACAGATTTTGAAAGAAATTAAAAATCATAACAAATACCTCCAAGGCCGCCTTTGGGCCACGTCCATCCCGCTATTCACGCAACTATATTGCACTGGCAATCAGTTTCCGACCTCTTAAACGCAAAATTTTGAGTAGCGGAAACGGATGACAAATGAACTTCACGAGCACTGCTTACACGAGTTTAGTACAACGGCGACATTGACCTTAATCGACGTTACATTGAATTCCCGATGTCAAGAGTTACATTTTACATAGCTGTCTCGTTTGGTCTGGTAGACTCAACGAAGGAAATTGAATGTAAACCGTATAGCGAAGGAAATGTCGCAATTTGATGGAAAAGGGAACAACACGAGCAATAAACTAGTACAGGGCGATAATGAGCCAAACCCCGACGGGACTTTTATGGCACCCTAGTAGAGTTCAACAGTAATCCCGCTCCTTGGTCTTGTAGCACCGGCCTCTCTTGCACTGTCAACTTGAAGCCCTTTGACAGAGCAAATCACATCCTTATAAAAACGTAGACACTAATGGCTCAGGTGACTTTCCTTTTGAGCCATTGCCTGTGTAGGCAGATGCTTTCAGGTGTCGGGACAAAGGCTTTCGCAAAACTCCTTCAGATCAGTTATCGTATTCTTGATTTCTGTGCTTTAATTAAGCTTTCTAATAATGCTCTTTTCCTGTCAACTTTGTCGACGACGATAACTTACTATCTTGACAGACAGATATTGCAATAAATATAAATAAAAGCAAACGAAAACGAAAACATAAAAATGGAGTCCTGTGTGGTGGGGCTAAGTGAAACACAGTGAAATTGAAATAGAGGAAATAATGGAAATAATTCTTGTATCAAAAACTCAATAGTCAAAAGACACTTTCCTTAATCGTTCCAATAACTTTGTATGATTTGGAATCCAGAAAATTACAAAAAAATGTTTCCTGGATAGACTGGATATAGATTAGAATTGGTCTCCATTTAAGAATGGAATCATGTCTGTGGCAGTGGCTGAGCCATAATGGAAGAGAATCTTGTGCTTCCTTCTCCTCTTTCTTTCTCCAACACTGTTGACTGAGAAGTGCAGGCCAAAGTTAAGACGAAGACGAAAAAGTGTGGAAGTGGTGGTGGGCTCGGTACTCGGCGCACATGAGTCTAGCGCGGGGTGAAGTGGGTAAGATTGGTTGTATTTACATGTTAAATTGGCCGCAATGCCATGCCTTTTCCTTCTTCATCTTAATCCTTTTCAGTTCAAAACAACAGTCTTCGTCATATAAGATACATTTTGTACAGCAGAACGGAGGTACCATCAACACTGGACATATGGGCAGATTGCGATGTTACACAACGTGTAGTCCTATTTTCTCATCTTTTTAAAGTCCCTTGAGTCACTTTATGACATATCTCTTTTCGGGCACATTGTTGCGCTTTCTTGCACGAAAAAGACACTACTTCGCCCACACGTGATTCACCGAACCTTTGTCCATCGTACAATTCCATTTCATCGTCACACTAGTACCAAGACCAAAGCGTTCATGTCTTCCTGTTCTCTCTACGTATTACGTGTATGTATCGTGCTTAGACTATACTCACTCTTTTACATTTTCCCTAAAATACAACATTTTACAACGAAGAATGTGGATTTGAATAGCCATTGTTTTCAATTTGGCCAGAGCAGTACTTGTTAGCAAGTTAGCATATGATGTACTCCTAGAATTTAAATTAGCCATTTGGAACTTTGGAAGGACGTCTTAATATCTTCAGGTTTCCAACTATGCGAGTAGTTTCATTTTGGTTAGCTATCTTGTGATGTTGTGATTATGCGTGTCAGTTGTGCGATTTTGATTAACTCCTGAACAGGGCATTTTATGTGTAACTTAATTAAAATCCAGTTGAATTTGTCAACCAGTCTTGCAGTTGAGAGGACTCGGGGAAAATTTAAAGCGGTGGAAGCTGTTTGAATGGGCGTTCTACAACATTGAGTACTATTGAGATTGAGAGAGCACAACAGCGTCGTAGTCTTAGGGAAGGAAGGATTCTCGGTCTGACTTTGCCTTGATGTTATCAAACGCTCCTTGAGCTTGTAATTGTGCCTGCTCAACTCATCGCAACCCAGGAAAGGAGTCAAGGGCTCGTTCTCAACGTTCATCGCCGTAAAAGTTGGTATGAAATGAAGCAAGTCATTAATTGATTGAATGAGATTGATTCTTTTCTGCTGGCTACTCTGAAACTCTGAATCCAAGTTTGTCTGGTCGTAAAGTATAAGGGGGTAGGTTGGATGTTTTTCAGCATTGACTGTATTTGGTCCAAAGTCATTGTGATTGACACGAAGATAGAAAACACTACGATTTACGCAGAAAGGAGACGAGTGCAAGTGTCAGTGTAAGATGAGGCTGCATTGAAAGAGAGACACTTTGGCACAAATTTTACAAGGGTATACTTGAGATGGTTGTTATCGGATTGGGGTGACGACGGGGTATCAATTCATGCACGGAATTCAACTCCTCAGCCTCATAGCAAATGTTCTGCTAATATGCAATCGAGTGGATGTAGGTCATTGGAAGTCAATCAATGGACAGCACCAGATAATTTTTACTAGGTTTCAAGCATTCTAGCATTTCAGGGCAACGGAGACAATGTTCAAGGAATTTTTAAAAGTTCATTGATAAGACCATCAAACAAGACCATTCCAAAATTAGTAAACAAAGTGTCCTTACTCTTAAGTATTTGTATTCATTGAGTCATGATTCCCTCTGGGTAGAGGTCATTACATCATGGCAGTGATCAATTAAATGTAGGAATCTGCGCATATGAGTCGTATTGACTGAGGATGAAACAGTGTAAAAGTTGCAGTCTTGTAGTGACCATACAACTTACCGCTACCACGATGTCATGAAATTAAGGAAGGATAGCAAAAAACCAAGGAAAATTTGGATGATTGAAGCAAGAGAAGGCGCCGCGACAGATTTCGTTTCCATTCGGCTAATAATTGTGAAAAAGAGCAAAACATTTTAGAAAGAAAAAGAAACAGAGCTGAGGAATTTAGGAAACTTACATAGTGTACATATATAATATTACATGCATTACAGCATTACTATATATTTGTGTCTAGACGAAGAAGCTTGGGTCAGTCAACTCGACACTTGACTTGATCTGATTTTATGAGGAGCGGAGAAGATTTACTCGTCATCTAAGTGATGAATCCCTCGTGTGACCAAGACGTCTAAACTTTGCTTTCAATGGCCACTTGACTCCTTTTCTTCACTAATCTTTACATTTCTCTTTTAAGTCAGTGCTCAAGATGGCTCAGAACACACAGACCAAGTGCAAACTACTCGTGCATGCACACCATCACAAAGTCACTAGACTTGCGGCTCAAAGGTCGACTTTCCTCTCAATCAAACAGTCGGCCACCGATTCATTCACAAAAGTTACACATCTATCTTATGCTGTCATAAATAACTTTATCCTGTGTATTATAGCTCGCATTTACTGTTATACAAAAACATTCCAGCAAATTTTATTACTGCATCATTCTTTTGTAACTCATGTGATTCTTATGAAAATGCAAAAGAACTAATTCCACAGTTGAACGGGATACGAATGCAATGAGATATTATTATCTTATTATATTATGCTGTGTGAAACAACTTCATATTTCATAAATCAAAGATTCGATAAGGCTCAACCACTTAGTTGCAGAGTACCGAAACCAATTTTTGCCATATGCATTCTTTTCCTACCGGGATCACTGGGCATCACTCACAAATCAATTCCGAATATGGGCATAATTTTAAAGTCGTTTTAAGAAGTCGCAATATGCATGTAAGCGCTGATGTCATCGAACCTGTCAGTGCTAATTTCTGTAAATCTTAAGTTTTGGGCAATAAGTCGTAGCGTGCAATGTGCAATAAAAAGAATCGCAAAAATTTTCTTTTGTACGCATTTTTAACAATCTAATTTGTATGATAGATTAAAGCGTCATAAACAGTAGATTTTGAAAGCCAAGAAAATAAGTACAAACAAATGCAAAGAAGATTTTTCTGCTATGATATTACCCAAATGAAAACCAATTCAGCGCAACAGTGGAGAGACCATGGACAAAAGAAAAGATTGTGAGAAGAGTCGTTTGAATCCATCTCACGTAGTGCAAATGGTAAACAAACACAGGAATGGCAAATCTTGGATGGAAACATTTCACCGACAGGAAGACTTTCCGACAATGTTCACTTATTCTTTCAGTGCGCGTATGTTCTATATTCATGGAAGTTCAGGAACTCAATTCCTTTTCTATCCTTATTTGTCCACCGTCCTCGTGGCTCAAGCTCGCTGGTGTGCGTAAACAAGCCTTGAGAGAGCAAACATTTGCAATTAAATCAATGAGCTCACACTCAATTGCGTGCTTAAGTAGGCAAAATCACACAAGAACTTGTACGAATGCAAAAGAGAAATAATGTGAATCTTCTTTTTTACTATTGCAGACATCAACTTTTGGACGAGCAGGGTGTGTCGATGTCGACGACGACGCTGAGCTTCACTGTGGTTCAGGCTGACTCTTGCCTCCATGTGTTTCTAGTATCCTTTTCCTTTGAGATTTTAACGATACTACCATTTTCAGACTAATTCAATTGCCAACTTACTGCAATTGTTGCATGAAGAGGCGCCTAAACGTGAACAAGTACTTGTTGCAAGTGTTAGATGGTCTGACTGAAGAAGACCAAAATGTAAACAACGTTTCACCAGGCCAATGTAATCACTGCGTCTGGTCGCCTTTGTTTGATACTGAATACAAAATGAAAACACTTGTTATGAATTTGTCCTTACACACGAGAACTTTTACAAGACAAAAAATATACTATGACAATCATGAGCCCTGAGCCACTTATTAATTGAAATAGTAATCACGTTAATCAAAGGAAACCTTTTAGAATACGGGCTAATCAGTGGAATCTCTTTATAATGTTAACTGGCTACGTAATAAATTGTGTTAAGAAACTCATTTGCAAATTAATGCATCGATTTGTAGATCACTCATGCAGTAATTCTATCTTTACATCAAGAGAACGTAGGTAGCGTATTCTAATAAACTGTATCGGTTAGTAATTATATTCGATAACAAAATATCAAGTTTCCTGCTTTACTGTATGTAATGTAATGTAGTACAAATCGTACAGGCTTGCTTTTTGCTACGCAATATAATACATTACGTTGATGTAATGGTTAATAGAGAAGATCAGGAACTTCGTGACTTCTTGTACCATACACTATACTCTATACTGCTACCTGCTACTGTTCACGCGTCTCTACAGAGAAAAGCATTGAGAAATCACGCAGTAACACCAGTAAGCTCACAAGTTACTTTAGTTTGCTGTTAACAGAAAATCTCATTTGCATACACAATGTATCGCAATGTTGAACTGATTTACAAAATATCATATTCTATTATAACATAACGAAACAAAGATTTCTCACTGGCTGAATTTTGATCAGTCAGCACTGAGCGTTTTATATATTTTGATATTTGCAAAGGTTACTTTCATTTGCCCTGGAGCCATTTTTTGTAGTGCTAAAAAACTAATGAATTCTCTCCAAAACAATTTTACTTGAATGCAAGTAATCGTTGAATGCAGTCGTGTGTAGTGTGATCTTTGTCAATTTCCCCCAACATGGAGTTTCCTTCAACAATTCAAAACAGTGTAGCTGTAGTGACTCATTGCCATTTGAGATAAGAAGTACAAAGTACATGTAGAACTTGTAAACTGAAACCTATTCGTCTCAACATAAATAGGCAATGACATTATTTTTGCTCTGTTGCTCTTTCTCTTTCGAGTTAGACGGAAACCACATCTAATTCTAATACAAATTGAGATTCTCTGTGAATGAATCCTTCCCAGTCGCGAATTTCACTGTGCCTGTGCCTCACATTTGGATTCCACAACAAAAGTCTTGTGTAGAAGATTCCACTAATACTTCCTGCAGTTTCCTGTGGTACTTACAAGCTTATTTTTTTCATTTGAAAATATTTAACCAGCATCATTTATATTGTATAATCAAATCATATATCTGCAAATATTTAACGTGATAGTTTTGCACATTTGAGTGAGTATAATGTACATGAACTAGCAAGCATTACATGGCAGTAATACTATCCATACTTCCATACTTCCATACTCGCATGTCGCATCTCTTGAGTTTTTGTAAGTCTATAAACACAATTAATTGAGAAAGCAAATAGCTACCACGAAATGACGTCATTTTCGCATCAAGCTCAGAAACAGTAGACCATTAAATATTTTCATGTGTTGATTATTTTGTTTCACTCTGTTATGCTTATTGTATTGTGTTAGAGTGTCGCTGCAGACGTCTTCAATTTCTTTATTACGTTTCTGCAGTACGGTTTTTACAAGGTCGTAAAATTTGTTTTTGCATAACTTATTATTGTCTAACGCTTTACACAATAAGTGAGTTAAATCCTTTGTCCTTTTGTAGTCTCAGAGCTTTGAGTCATGCACGATAAAGCTAGGACAAGATATCTGTCTCAAAAACGTTTAATAATTACCAAGTACAAACCCTACAAGTGAAGTGATCAATATTTTTCAGCAGCATTGCATTGCTGATTGCTCAGAGCACGAAAACAAGTTTTGCTCCAGCAATAAAATCGTGATCTTTCAACTTCAGAACTCACCGTAAGCATTACTTTAATACTTACTATATTTGTCATATTATCACCTTACCGTATAATTAAGTAAATCCATTTTGGCATATTTCCTATATTGGTCAATTGAATCCCTATAAATTTTGTAAAATTCATATTTCATTCGTTCTTAATGTACATATAGTAGCAGTATATCAATACAATGCCAAAAAACCCTTACTGGCAAAAACACTCATGGCATGGCAGGCAGCACTCGTTATTGTGTATTAGTTATAAGTTATATAGCAAAGTCTGAAACCGAATGGACATTTCTGCTTGTGTCTTTGTTATTTCATTTTGCAAAGTCACCGTGACTATTTTACATAACTGAATGTCAGCGGAAACGTGCCACTCTGACTTGTAGTGGCGTTGCTGTACAAAGAATCGGCATGGTCCAGGTCTATGTGAAGAGTCTGACGAGCACACATTGTAGAATATTGTTATGTGAAAGAATTCGACAACGACGACGCGTAATTTATCATATTACGTGACCTATCCTTAAAACAAGAGGAGGCAAAGGTTTTAGTACAATGTTCCAGCATCAGTTGACGCGACGTTGTTGAGTTTACACGTTGACCTTATCTCTCTTCTGGTCTGGTTGTATCTCTGTGTCCCTATTGCTCACATCATATGTACAGCTCAGGAAAAATTAACTTGTAACTTTGTATAATAATATATACTTACATACAGGTTAAACGGCGAAATTGAAATCACACGAGTGTTTTTGCTTTATATTCCCGTTTCGCACAAACATTTCCTTTATACATCTGAATAAGCAGAGCATTGAAGGATTTCTTATTAATTCTGCGTCTTGTACACTCATTTCTATTAGTATAAGTTCTTAAAGAAAGTGTTTATTCACATCATACAACGTGTTGGAAACATTTTATCATTTCTTTAACAGTGTACTAAATACAGAAATCGTGTCAATCAATCGTTCTTCACTACATCAGACAGACAGTTTGTATTCCTCAGTCCGTGTGATCCATAAAATCATAGACATCTAAAAGCTTGAAGACACTCCTAACTGTCCTAACCATGGAATCCGTTCCAGCAGCAAGTAAGTGTAATTTCTAACATGTTTTTACTTATAATAGAAATATGTAAACTTTTCCGATATTTTATTTGAAAAAAGTATTTAAATTGCTCACGCTGAAGTTTGAAAATTCATGATAGACTGAATATTATTTTCCAACTTTATTCTTAATATTTGCATGGTTAAAAGCTTACATGTAAAATCACCCAACTTATTAAGAGGATAGGAGACGGGCTCATATCGTTCACTAGATAAAAAATATTTACGACCATCGTAGGAGACAGTGTTAGTTATAAAATATGTCATCATTTTGGCAAGTAGAAAAGAAACATGTAAAAAGAATTGGCAAACTCTTGACTTTTGGCAAATGATGCCAAAACTCGTGGAAGAGATGAGTGAAAATTGTATCATCCAAGTTAAAACATTGGAGTTCCTTGTGTTTTAATGGGATTGTATGCAATTTTCCTTGAAAACGTTTGAACATAAAGTCTGTATATTCCTTCTCGTAGTTTCGTCCTCGTCATACCTATTTATTTCTACAACATGATACAACTTTCAGTACCACTTACCATTGCAGTTTATTATTTAACCATTATTATTTCAGTATTTTTGAATTGGCTTTAGAAAAGTGGTCTTGTTTTTTCAAGTTCGCATTATTGGTCCTAAGGTGTAAAGTACTGACAGAATGACTTGCTAAGTTTCACTATCATTTCTGTAGTGTGCCTATTTGTGCCATTTTGTTTCTCATCGGTAATTAAATCAATGAGTAGGAAACTAAAATGTTATCTCATATAAGTCTCCTGATAAAACCAGATTTTTGTTGCATTTATTTCACTGATCGTCCCATGCAGTAAAAGCGAATATCACAAGGAAAGATTCAAGTGTGCAGTTTGAAAGGGAAAAACACATATTTCATGAAAATGAGAGAAACATCCAAGATAATACAAAATACAAATGAGAGGAAGGAAGCAGTATTAGCGCAAGTGAATAATAGTAATGATTGTAGGTTTCTATTTAGATAATGCGGTAAAGAAACTTTTTGGGCACAGATTGAAATGAATGTGGATGAGATGTGATTTGTATAAGTCGTATCGTAGTAGTGGATAAGGTTGTAATGTGATGTGATGCATGACGTGACAAGTGATAAGACGTGTGTCTCCTATAGAGCGGAAGCTCATCATTGTAACTGTCGGGACCGTAGTGGTGGCAGCTGCCGTCTTTGCCGTTGCTTACCTCGCAACTCGGAATGAAGATGATCAGTTGGAAATGTCTCCTTTACAAAGAGCAATGCGCATTTTGGACCGAATGCCTGTGATCGATGGGTAAGTTCATTCCTTCTAATGAACTTCTTTCTCACCTCATTTCAAAAGTTACAAAACGGAAAGTACACGATGCTACCTATTAAGCCAACAGCTTTGCGTCCTCGTGCTTTCCAAGTTTTCATGTCTAATTCTTTGCAATTCTTCATATAAACTTTGCTCAACGCACTGTTCCCGTCTGAATTCTTTCTTGCAAACCCAAAAACCGTATTTTGCCATTCACTTAGTCGTGGTGAGCAATGTTTAATACTTTGCGTCTGATTGATCGACAGACAAGGTCAGAAACATGAGTTTTAGATGGTAGGTTGAGAGATGAGTTACTTGTTTTTCGTTGACACTGAACCGAGGTAAATGAGATTTCCAGCACCAAAAACCTCACGCCTTGTCCAATGTAAATAATTGGTTCTTCTTTTTACTACATTAATACCACTATTTTCGGCGTAGTTGTATCCCTAAAATAACCAAACTATCCTGTTCGAGTACCTAACCTACTACTTACAAATCCTACATTGGTAATAAAAAGGTTGAGTGCATGAAATTCAGATACTACTAATTAGTAATAGTTTATACTAATAAATTAATGTAATAAATGCATGGGAAACTCTGGAGAGTTGGGACGCGAGTATTGTAGACTGAGCATAATGCAATTTTTTTTATAGCCACAATGATCTCCCATGGAATCTTCGCAAATTAGTCTTCAATGACTTAAACAACTTCAACTTTAGTGCCAATTTGAGTCAAGTGGAACCTTGGGCCAGTCTTCCTGAGAGCTTCACAGATATTCCTCGACTCCGAAAGGGAAAAGTTGGTGGACAGGTAAATTGTTAAAGGAATTAAACCATACATAAATATATATCAATTTAACAAAATATAGCATTCCGCACTAAAAGTACTGATAGCTTGTCCTCGTGAGTTTATGTGTGAAATTCGTAGTATGCTTGACTAGAAGCCGTGAGACTGACAAATTGTAAAATATACTTATTGCTTATTTTTAGTTTTGGGTTGCATACACAGAATGCGAAAGTCAATACAAAGACTCAGTGACGCAGACTTTGGAGCAGATTGATGTTATTCGACGGCTTGTGAAAGCCTATCCAAATGATTTGCAGTGGGCGACCAGTGCAGCAGGCAAGAATAATATTTATAGGATGAATATGACATTCAAAGGACTATAACATTGTATTATGCTATGGTAATTTTAAACATTATATAACTGATGAATTCCAGAGATCGAAGCGGCTATTTCTGCAGGGAAGATAGCAAGTTTGATCGGAGTGGAAGGAGGCCATTCCATTCAGTCAAGTTTTGCTATACTCAGATTAATGTATGACTTGGGTGCACGCTATTTAACTCTGACTCACAATTGTAATACACCATGGTGAGCTTTTCATAATTAATTCATATATGAATGCCTCTGGTATTGTCGATCATAGTCATAACCGGACATTATATTATTTTTTTTATTTATAATTAGGTCTGATGCTGCACCGGTGGACAATGGAACAATTCCGTCACAAAATGGTGGACTGACGGACTTTGGCTTGGTAAACTTTCTTTATCGACTATATTAACTTGATTGAAATTTATGTAAACTGACAGAACCTTCTCCTAATTGTAGGAAATAATTGACGAAATGAATCGACTGGGAATGATGGTAGATTTGTCTCATGTGTCCAATGTAACAATGAAGAAAGCAATTTTACGATCTCAAGCACCCGTGATATTTTCACATTCCTCAGCAAAAGTATTAGAAAACTAATGTTTGCCGTTGGCAACTAAAAATTATATTCTTCTTTGTAGTATATACCGGTATTTAAATTTGAAATGTATTTGTATTATAGTCCATTTGCAATCATCATAGAAATGTCCAAGATGATATTCTGCAATTAGTGAAGGAAAGAAACGGTTTGGTCATGGTCAATTTCTTTCGATATTTCATTCAGTGCGATCGTAGTCAAAATGCTACCATTGCTGATGTTGTCGGTACGTTCTACATTGTGTATGATTATAAAACAATAAGTCCTTCGTGGTTTTTAAAAACTAAACTGGGATTTACTAGAACACATCGAGCATATTAGAAACATAACCGGGCCTGATCATGTCGGTATTGGAGGTGACTACGATGGAATTGATGAGTATTTGAAGCATTTTCTTTTAACACTCAAAATACAGATATTTTCAAAAAAATGTTTGCATAAGTAGTAACGTGTAGTGTGATAAAATAAATTCTAGAATACCCGTTGGTTTGGAGGATGTATCAAAATACCCCAACTTGTTCGAGGCGCTCATTGAGACGGGGAGATGGACGGACGCAGATTTGGAGAAATTGGCTGGTCGAAATCTTTTGCGCGTGCTTACGGCTGTTGAAAAAGTTAGTAATAGTAATTACTATTTAGTAATTATTATTGTCTCTATGAAATAAGAATGTAAACCATTGATGTTTTTGTAAACCATTAGGTTCGAGATTCCATGGGAAATGTTCCAGCAAAGCAATCTTGGGTGAAAAAGTCGGATGTTGACAAAATTGTCGGTAAAGGAAATGCAACATGCATCACCAATAAATTTCCAAATGCCGTGGAAGAATCGACCAAGAACCAAACGACATCTGACTCATGAACAGGAAGTAGAGTTTTAAATTGCCGATAAATTATTAATAGTTTTTTCACTACTATCTAAAAGCATTTTTTATGAATTTCTTGTTATTTTGTTCTTTATGATTTTTCTCAGACAATAAAATTGTACTTAAAATGCAAAATTGTATTGGTTCTTGGCTTATTTGTCTCTGTTATGTTTTGTGCGCAGTAGGCATTGCATAGAATTGATTTTTCTGCTAGTAATGAAGTAACGATACGGAGACATTAGGCAATAGAAATTCAAAAATTTGATACTTTGGTTTCTGCAATCGTGGAAGTTTTGTTTTTACGAAATATTGTAAAATCAGAACATGGAACAGGATAATGCATGAAAATTATAGAACTGAAAGCTACATTTCCCACAGTATGCAATTTTGATTTGCAACAACACTAACCTTTTCTCATCATTTGCCTCTTACCAAAACTATAATTCCATATGTGCGTAGTACGCAGTATTGGTGTAATCTAATTTAATGATCATTGCTCAAGTCACCACGTTAAATTATTATTATATATTACAATAGGTTTACTCAAGAAGGAAGTTAACATTTCGTGAAAATCCTGGAAAATGTAATTTAAAGTATAAATGCAAAATTTACTTTCGTCATTTGCCACCAAGATTTCAGTCTTGAAAATTTTATAGCTGATATATTTTCCAAAATGATTTTCATTGCTTGTGCATTGTTTTCATTTTTTACCTCTCTAATTTGTTATGTTTGGTACTACGAAATGGACCCAAGTCCAAAAATTGGAAAGCGACTACCAAGTCCGTTTGGAATTCCAATAATTGGAAACGGGATTCAACGTTTGTTAAGTCCAAAACAACGAAACTATGAAATTTTTGAGGAAATAGCGAGCAAGTTTGATTCTCCAATTGTTGGATTGCGGTTCGGCATGAATAATTTTGGTAAGTAAATCATTTCTAAACATTCCCATCAGAAGAATCAGAACTGGTAAAAAAAAGTAGTATAAATTAATAAATCGTTGGATCTAATGGTATGAATGTTATCCGTAGCGATTGTAAGTGATCTATGCGTAGCTAAAGAGTGTGTAATAGTAATTGCAATTTCCTTTCCTTATATTACAGTTATGAGTGTTTTAGTTGGTGCTCTGACACTCGCAATTCCAACGCTTCGAGTTGCCATTACGCTGCATAGCCGAATGCTACAACGCATTCTCCGTGCTCCAATGTCATTTTTTGATACTACTCCACTTGGTCGACTTGTGAACCGATTTGCCATGGACGTAGACACCGCAGATCTCATGATTCCCCTTAATATTAGAGCGTTCATAAATATTCTTTTAAGCGTCCTCTCAACTTTTATTGTTATCTCCTATGCTACACCTGTTTTCATTGCTTTCATGGTCAAGGTGAAATTAAAAATGGATGAATGGGTCAAGGTGTGAACTTAAAAATTAATGGTACAGATTGTGTCAAAAAGCCTCTAATTGTTTTCCTTTATTGATTGAATCAAAGTTTAATAAATCGCACAACACATGTTTAGTCATGTATACGCTAATACGTCTTGTGGAATGATTTTTGGATACTCGTGATAGCATTATTGTGCAATAATAATAATCTAGTAATCCAGAAAGCAGGATTACACAGGGACATTATATTATATATAATTCCGGGATACAAAAGAACGTTATCTCTTTCATGATATTTGTATCATTTAATTGAAGCCTTTTAATTATTTAAAGGGGATAAACTGAAATTTGGCCTTCAACTTCAATATAAAATCAAGACTTTTATTTGTTATCATTATCATGTCGCCATTTTACTATAGTATCAGACGAAACACCGTTTCCTTCTTTTTATTTCTTCGTTGACTGTTGGTGTTCTGTTGATCCATAAGTAGCAACATGGCGAATCCAGGGCAAAGTAAGACACACTGGAGCATTTTAATTTTGTATTTTGTATTCATTAAATACATGATATAATCCCTTATATATGTCCGTTTCGTAAATTGATTAAACAATTATTATTTTATAAAGAGAAAGCAGCGAAAGTATCCTTTGCGGCTGGCTGCATATTGGTTGTTGCTCTCGTTGTTGCATGCGTGATTTTCTTTGTAACAAGAGAAGAGGATGAGGACAATGAGGTTTCCCCTGCAGAAGTTGCACGTCGAGCTTTAGAATCTATGCCAGTCATCGACGGGTATTTCCATTGGCATTTTTCTTGAATTATAATGTTAGGTGAATCGAGATTTTGGATTTTGTGAAGGTTTCAATTTTGCTCAATCACTTAATAGACACAACGATTTCCCATGGAATCTGAGGCAGTATATTCACAATGACTTGAGATTAGTTAACTTCACCGATGATTTGCGGGGAAAATATCCTTGGAATACAACCAGATCTCACACTGACATTCCGAGATTACTTCAAGGAAAAGTGGGAGCGCAGGTACCATAATGACAATGACAAAATCTTGAATTGTGTATAATCGGTGATTTAAAAATTGCATTATTACAGCCACTACGTTATTTCTAAACGCATGTTAGTATATAATACAATAACTACTGTAACACTTTTGCTATCATGAACGTTACTCTGTTTAAGTTCTGGGTGGCGTACACAACTTGTGGCACACAATATAAAGATGCAGTGGAGCAAACTATTGAGCAGATTGATGTGATACATCGATTGGTGAACAAATACAGCGATCATTTGCAATGGGCTTCTTCTGCAGATGAAATTGAAGCCGCCATTGCTAATAAAAAGATTGCTAGTCTTATCGGAGTGGAGGGCGGACATTCCATTCAGTCAAGTTTTGGTATTCTGAGAAATCTTTATGCCATGGGCACTCGGTACATGACACTCACTCACAATTGCAACACTCCGTGGTTTGAAACTAAAACTTAACATTGGAATTTTTATGACAATTGATAATAATATTCTAATTAACTCATAGCAAACTAATTAAATTAATAGGGCTGACAATAACTTGTACGAATCCGAGTACCCAGGAAGCGAAGGGTTATCACCATTTGGTCTTGTGAGTTTGAATTTCAATGAAAACATCTGTATAAAGTTTTATGAATGAATTTTTTGTGATTTTATGAATTGTAGAGAATTATAGAAGAAATGAATCGTTTGGGGATGATGATTGATCTATCTCACGTTGCGGCGTCTACGATGAGGGCAGCCATTCGAAACTCTAGAGCTCCAGTAATTTTCTCTCATTCCTGTGCGAGAGCTTTGTGCGATCATACAAGGAATGTACCGGATGATGTTCTTCAACTCGTCGTAATCTTTGACTATTGTTTCAATTAATTAATGGTTAAAAGTTCAACAACTTTCAATCATTGTATTAGTGTATTATTTCTTGTATTTCATATGAAGAAAGACACAAATTCCTTGGTTATGATTAACTTTTACACTGCTTTCGTCAAGTGCCCTGACAGCTCACCCCCTACTGCTACTGTGGACGACGTTGCACGTACGTACTATTTATTTTATGAATTTATTATACTCATTATGCCAAACATAATACAATTCGATCAAGGACATTAAATTTTAAAACAATTTGTTTATTACAATATCAGAACACATTGACTATATACGCAATGTAGCTGGTGCTGATTTCGTGGGAATTGGTGGAGATTATGACGGTGTCACTAGGTGAGTCCGGAATTTCCCGTTCACCGTAAAAACCGTTTATTTGTTGTTGTTATGTTGTTTCACATGGTCTTAAGAATCGTAAATGTAGTACTTAAGGTTGCTGGAATGAACTAAAATAGAGTTTTATGAATATCTAATGCAGTGTTCCGATAGGCTTGGAAGACGTCTCCAAATACCCCACCCTGTTTGAGAAACTGGCTGGACCACCGTACAATTGGACTCAACCCGATTTAGAGAAATTGTCAGGACGGAATCTTCTTCGCGTTTTTAGAGCCGTTGAAAAGGTTTGATATTGTTAATATGTCATAAAGTCATTTTTATTATTACATTAAAAATTATTATAGGATGTGTCTGTACGCATTCCTCGTGTTCATAATCAATTCATATCTTCATTACTTTGAAGGTACGAGATGACATGGAATCAGAATTGAAACAAGCACAAGAAGGCTCTCCTTCTATAGAAGAACAAAACAAAATGAATCTTTCTTGCATCACTGCATCATTTCCAACGCGAAGTGGCAAAGATGCAAGCGTTTTAACAGAGTCGTCTCTTGATCACCCAGAATTGTAATCTACTACAAAAACGGTAACTTATAATTATAATGCAGCATTTGTTTCCATTTACGATGTTTACTAAATTTAAATGTTAAATTTGAAAATAAAGAATTGCTTTGACTTTGTCCTCAATAGGATTAACTCACTTTTAGAGTATTGTTAAAATTTAAATGATGAAATTTCATCTTCATGGATTTCACGAACATGAAGACGTTAAACAATGCGTTTTAGTCTTGAATGTGCTCAAAATTTACATTCAGAGTCCTAATAGGAAACTTGGGGAATTTTAAAGTGTGTCACCTCTTACTTAGCATGGTAACTACAGTCATTAGTATGTGCGAAAATATTTCGCCATGCATTGCGAATCCCCCTATTCCTTACAATGACTTCAGGAGATCACAAAGAGCAGGATGCGAAAATGGCATGTCATCTGTGACTGGCACAGAGCGAGATCCAAGGCAAAATTTTTTCATCCCCCCAAAGCAAGCTCCTGCAAAATCCTACACACTGTTGTGTTGTGCGATGTGTCTGTCTATGTCGTCACTCGTCACTCACTGCTGGCTTCGCTGATTGTTGTTGTTTCTCTTTTATCAAGGTGCATACAGTCTGAACGGCTGTTGGCTCCAGTACTGGTAAGTCGACATGGTTCACCTAAGATCAGATTATCACATGGACTCATCCGTAAATCGTCAAAAGTCTTCCGTGTGTGAATGTGAACCCTTGAACTAATCGCATTCCAGTTTGTTACTTAATGTGAATAAACTCTTCGGCTGTATCAGAAAAGTCGAATAATATTTATCCTGTTCTCAGTTTTGTGCCGGTGAATTTTTATTCGAGTTACGAAAAACAATTAATCGTCATTCGTCACGACTAAGTGCAACGGTGACACTGACAGTTTACGAAGTTGACACATCGCTTCGGATGATGTGATCCTTAAGTAGTTTCATATTGACCGAAAATACTGTACTGTACGAATGAAAAGTTTACATCTTTGTTTATTTTGCAGTACTGCTTTAGTGGCAGGCAAATGCACGAATCATTTATTGCGTGTCAGTGTCGTGCAAAAATTATGATAGTGGTTTATAGTGCAATGTTGTAATCTATCCGTAATGTACTACTACTTATTAGCAACAAAAGAAAACGCGTACACACACTTTTTATTATATCACGGATATGATAATATAAACTGTTTACTTGGTCATTGTTCACAAGAGAGACCTTGGGACGCGGACGATGGCAGGAGGACAGGACTCAGGACTGCAAGATTTAACATTAATACCTCTGTGGAGTGAATATTTACCTTTACTAGTTTTCGAGGAACAAAGTTACGTGTGGAGATTACAGTTAGGTGCAAAACTGGAGGAATGCTTCTGCATAAGTATACATTTGCAAGTGCCAATGCCAAAAGAACACGGTTTCATATTTTTCCGTAATATGCTGCTGCTGACATCAAGAGGTGTGTACTCTGATGACTTGTCTGATAAATATCTGAGCTGATGTTTACGGCAGCATTATTGTGCGCTAACTTGCCGATGATGAGGCTCTGCTCGTGAACTTGCGAATTCTTTATTGACTCCGGTTATCCTCAAAGACAGCACAGACAGATTGCATGGAGATTTGTTCAGATTTTTCTTCTCCAAAGTAAACGCATTTACGAAAGACCTTCTGGGATATTCGGTTTTTCAGTTCAAGTTGACTCAACGCCAGGTCATAAATCCTCTGATACCGCCATTGTCTGCTGTTACCAACTTTACTCAATGTAATGCAGTAATACGAACTCTCATTTTGCAAACTTTTTCTGTATACGCAAATTCGAAGCGATAAGATAAGATAAAGCTTGTTCCGATGACATTGTGTGTGTATTTAATATCTGAGCGAGACCTTTATAAAAATTGAATAGGTCGGGTGTACCTACGATGTCGTGCGGTTAATGAGTAAATAGGACTCTGTGTCTGTGTCCGACTTTTTTAAGGCAGGGTGCGTCGCGTTGTCGCGTTCTTATA
>JABASF010000279.1:0-49585 GCA_019776145.1 Harlomillsia oculata | reverse complement strand
AAAATGTACAACTTCAAAATGCGTAAAACTTCGTATTTACACATTTCTTAATGTCGGCTATCGAATAAAAATATAAACAAAATTTTTATGAAATTTTTTGGTGAAATTTATGTTTTTCGAGAAACGCTCCCAATTGTGAAAGCCCTAAAAATCAAAAAAATTGTCCCTTGGTTACCAATTTTATCCGTTAGGAACATACCAAACGCCCTTTTTCCCCCCAGCAGCATGATTCAGGGCATCTGTAAATAATAGAATTATTATTTAATGACAATGAAGAATACTATACAATAAACGCCGTCAATATAA
Source organism: Harlomillsia oculata (assembly GCA_019776145.1). Lineage (NCBI taxonomy): Eukaryota > Metazoa > Arthropoda > Collembola > Entomobryomorpha > Oncopoduridae > Harlomillsia > Harlomillsia oculata. Next base: position 49,279 of record JABASF010000279.1, on the reverse strand, counting down.
TGTAAATTGAAACCACACCAATGAGGCATTTATTCTATTCTATGTTCACAGGACTATTTATTATTGATAGTTTATGTTCACTATTGATATAGGATAGGATAGGACACTCGTCAGCGACTTACGATGTTACGATACAATGGACAATGAATCATAATCATAATCACAATGAATGCAATTTTGGGGTTTTCCATGGTTTGAAACGACATTTATTTTTTAACTGAGATTGAGAAACAATGATTTTGATGGAATCATCAATGCGAGATAGAAAGTCTTTTTGTGGCTTTGTTTAATTTTGTTTATTACTTACGCTAAAAACTATTACATTCTCTACGTTTACTTGGCTAATAAAGTGCTACAATATACAATGTTTTAGTCGACTGGATTCTGACATCACCTCTTAGGTAAAAGGTAAGGAATGAGCTGCAAAAGTGCTCTGAATTAATTTGACGTGATGATGACGATGAGCGACAGACAATATTGTAATGAATCATGAATTGACCAGACCCATTCTAACGAAAGGTTCAACGTTAGCTTTACCGAACAAATAACTGGAATGTTTTGGGGCGAGCTTGGAGTACTTTTTGGGAAGATGGGAATACGACTATAGGATACATACAGTACGATGCGATGCGATGCGGACAGTAAGCACCCACCACGACGTAGTAAATTGGTATTGGTAATCTATAATTGGTATCACGAATCCCGAGATTATTTGAATAATCGATTGACTTCTAAAACAAAAGATCTTCATCGTGGTGGTCATCCAAAATATTAGCAGATGCGTGTTCAATTTCCAGTCCCTGTCGTTTCATTTCTGCCTTCAATTTTTCCGCTTTGGCTCGAGCTATTTTCTTTTTGTCTTGAATCTTCTTGAGACGATAGAATTCTTCTCTTTCCAATTCGTCGAGTTCCGAGATGATATAGGCCAAAGTTCGTTCAATTCGCGGAATGATCACTAAATATACACTTAATATTATTTACCTGCAATTGCAATGTAGCTTGTTGTTACAGATTTCGCTAACTTACCGTGTTCAATAGCGTTTACTCTTCTGTTTGTAATTTTGATAGCCTCATCTAAAGTCACAAAGCAAGTTTGAAGAGACGCCAAATCAACGAGTAAATTGATTGCTTTCTGGTAATTCTTCTTCAACTTGGCCAATTGCTGTCCACCACGAGCAAGGCCAGTGAGTTCGTAGGAATCTCCACCCTCTTGATAGGCTTCGAACACTGGTAAACTCACACCAGCAACATTATCCTTCTTTGTTCTCACCTAAATTATTCAATTCCACAAATTATAGTATCTTTAATAATGCAAATTAATATACATAACAATAACACACCATCCGTTTGTAATCGATTTACCTTAATCTGTGCCCTGGACACATTCTGAACGATTTGCTGATTGAAATCCCCAGTTGCGAATTTCGCTTCCGCCAAAGAGAAAGCAGCTTCTTTCATCACCTCGCCCATCAACGTTTTGGTCTGGTATAACATACGTACAAATATTCTTAGTTTACGCATTTTAAAAAATATTACTGTTAAATCAAACCTCAATTTATGTGCAATAATCAGTATAATCATAAATCATAACAGACCTCAATGATTTTTCCCAAAATCAAACGGAATCTCATTTGCAGAGCATCTGCTTTCTTCTTTAACAAACTGTGTCCAGTCTGTGCTCCTTTCAAACGACCTTTCATCAACGTCTGAGCACTGTAATAAAAAATTGCAATCCTTTACATTTTACTTTAACTTAGAACTTTGCGTTTTATTTTTCAAACAAACATCTGATCTGACGATTGCTATTCTAAAGTAATATGATTTTGATAAAACTTAAATACTTCTTAATATGACTTACCCACGAGAGGGGAAAATAGCAATTCTGTCTTTACCAGACATTTTTAACTACTTCAAAAAATAAACCTTATCTATTTACAACCACAATAATAACTTTTCTAAAAACTTCAAAATCCGATTTGCCACAACAGACAAGACTGCTGTACTTTAGGCGTTTCCTTTTCACACAACACAGTTCGCACTCTTCACACCTTCGCTGCGATTCAAGGCAGCGCGTTCTTTAACATTGTTTGTTCCGTCTCAACGTCGCAGAAAAAATGCTGAAAATACTTTTATTAACTCTGAAGTTTCTTCGGAATTCTGAGGTTCTGACTGACTCGGAATTTCTAACTACTATTGAATTAAAATTATGAACATTTTTCAAAAATGACAAATGAGTCATATTTTCATTTAAAAAAATAAATCATGAAACATGAAGAAGGGTACAAATATTGCATAGAATCCATACGATACAGTGCGCAAGTGTGTCCCTCTGTTAAGGCAAATGGGTTGAAACTTGAGAGAACCTTCCTCACCGGCCTTACGGCATGACTTGAGCCATACGGCAAATTGCGGAGGTAGCTCGTGCACGCCTAATTTTCAACTCTTAATTTCGGTCGAGGTAAATCCATAATTTTGAACATTTTTGAAACTAATTTTTGTAGAAATGTATTCTACTATGTATTTCCTACAGATTGATACTAAACTTCCTAGATTTGAGTGGGTTTTTGATACATTTTTGTGAATTTTAAGATTTTGTATTAATTGTATTTGTGTTTGTGGTGTATTTGTATTGTATTTTTGTATTTTATATTGTGTAGGTATTGTATTTTATTATTTTGTCTATTCACCTTGATTAGTGAAAGTGAGTGACCGAATGAACTTTTTTTCGAACTTTGGTTGAATATTTTGTTAAATAATAAGTCAGACATTTTATATCCCTTGAATGGTGTGTAGGCTTCCGAAGATTAATCGTTAATATTTAGTTTTATGTCGTAAATAGTATATAGTGTGTTTTTGAATTTGAAGTTGATTTATTATGTGAATACTAAAATCCTTTATATTGTTTAATTTAGTCCTTAAAAGTACATCCCTTCACCACTTCAAGATGGGTCGGGAGGATAAGGCCACATGGAAAGCCAACTACTTCGCCAGGTTGGTGCAGTACATGGAGGAATACCCCAAATGTTTCATCGTGGGGGCTGATAATGTCGGATCAAGACAAATGCAACAGATCCGAATCGGACTTCGTGGGTCCGCTGTTGTGCTCATGGGGAAGAACACTATGATGCGAAAGGCCATCAAGGGTCATTTGGAGCAAAACCCGCTCCTTGAAAAGTAAGTTGAGAACATTTCAGAGAAGTGCACATATGGCATATAAGTATGTAAGGACAAATTATTTCATTATGGTTTACTTGACAGGTTGTTGCCGTACATCAGAGGCAATGTGGGTTTTGTCTTCACCAACGGTGAATTGACCGAGGTTCGTGAGAAGCTTTTGGAGAACAAGGTGCGAGCTCCAGCTAGACCCGGAGCTCTTGCTCCTGGTGATGTCATCATTCCGGCTCAAAACACCGGACTGGGGCCTGAAAAAACATCTTTCTTCCAGGCTTTGTCCATCGCCACTAAGATTTCGAAGGGAAGCATTGAAATCATTAGTGACGTGCACATCCTCAAGGTACATCAGTGTTTTTGTAATATAAATAGATATGGCGCAACGGGGACAATTATTCGATGATTCTAATCGAATGCTATTTTTCGTTTTCAGGAGGGTGAGAGAGTCGGAGCTTCAGAAGCCACGCTTTTGAACATGTTGAACATCTCTCCGTTCTCATACGGTTTAGTGGTAAGGTGTCATTTTTTTGTTTTTGTTTTACTTGCAGTATGTTTGAGTTTATGAACTAAGTTGCGACATGTTTAACAATATTTCAGGTGGAACAAGTCTATGACTCTGGAACTATCTTTGAGCCTAAGATATTGGACATCAAGCCGGAAGATTTGAGAAGCAAGTTTATGGCCGGAGTACGAAATGTGGCTGCTGTGTCTCTTGAGATCGGCTACCCGACCGTTGCTTCGGTGCCACATTCTCTTATCAACGGATTCAAGAAACTGTTGGCTGTGGCTGCAATGACAGACATATCCTTCAAGGAGGCAGAAACTGTCAAGGAGTACATCAAGGTATCATAATTCTTCCTTGTCTGACTGAAATGAATGAATGAACAACCGAGCGAAAACTGTGTGTAAACAGTTAACATCTTTGTTGATTTTAACAGGATCCGAGCAAGTTTGCTGTAGCTGCTGTTGCTGCTCCTACAGCCGCTTCTCCAGCCAAGGAAAAGAAGGAAGAGAAAAAGGAAGAATCCGAAGAAGAGGATGGTGATATGGGCTTCGGTCTGTTTGACTAAATCTAATGGATTCTTTCTATTTGAACACTTCGTTTTAGTTATCCGTTGATTAACTTTGTTATTCCTTGGATGAAAATGAAGTTTTATGAATACTATATACCTTTGCGTTGTTTCGTTTTTATTGACATCGCCATTGAATTTTGCATGATTTTACATCGCATTTGCATAGCATTTTTCCTTTCAAACGCAAACCATAGACTTCAACGAGAACTATTAATAAGAGTTTCGTTTGTAAGTTTGTATCGAGTTTCCAATCGAGTTTCGAGTTCATCTAGCATAAACATCTCATTATGGGTCAAATGGCCACTAGAACAGAAAGGAATCGACTGACAATGAGCATTAATGGTGAGCAAACATGAGCATGCCGACTGCCGAGACTTGCGTTGTGTGCAAAGAAGTGCATTATTAAAAGGGGGTCACGGTCTTGCAAATTCCCTTATGTTTATGTTCCTTTGCTGATCGCGGTTAAGAAGATAACATTGCCTTTTGCCGTTCGCAAGGTCTTTCCATGTCATCCAAGACCGCTCGCTCAGTGACCTTCCATATTTTGTACCAAATTGCTGATTATGTAACTTAAAACTTTGCAGCTTCCTTCTAGGAATGATTGTCCATTGTCCTTAAATGCTAGTAAACCAGATTCCAACTTCAACTTTAAACGAATCGAGTGCGTTTTATTTTATTCGGTGATACGAATAACGCAGATTATATTCTGATTATAATTTTATAATAATCTTGTAGTGCACGTGTAAGTGTAATGTGTAACTGTAATCTGTGATGTAATGTAATGTTTCATTTTCACTTTTTGTTTTTTCATCATCATTTTCTGTAAATTACTTGAAATTGGACACCAGAGGACCAACTATGACATGAGCTACGACCTACAACACTCAAACACAGTACAGTAAAAACTAATAAAATGCCGTAAAGTAATAAGCGGATTTGTACTTAATATGCATTTTGGCTTCGAATATTCAAAACGCCCAAGGCTGTTAAACTAAAATTATTGCCATAAAACGCAAGCAGTTTTTATGACTTTTTCGCAAGCATAAGCATCAGCACGCACTAAACGAAAATGACTGCTATTAAATTGACATTGTAAAGATTTGTACTTGTACCATCAACACTTTTATAATATTCATGTTGGGGCACTGTAAAAATCTTCAGTGTGCTTTATCCTTCAATGCAGTCACAACTCACACCAATCAGGCAGTAGGAAATAAAGCTGAAAAGCGAAGAAAACATTGGAATAAAAATCTTTATTATGTATTTCATGCCTATATTTGACACACTAATCTGCATTCTCAGAGATTATAATTTGTGCAAAGAAATACTTGCGTTCCCCTCACAGCCTCACACGTCACACAATAGCATGAAATTAAACGGCAGAATGGAATCTGGAGAAAACTTTGAATTCTGAATGGATGAATTGTAAGTAATGCGAACATGTGCTCTGAATTGCTATCGACATCGACATTCAGGAGTCAAGCATGTCAATTGTCATTGTTAGAGTATACTAGTATACATGTATACTCCTACTATTACGATTATTGTTTATTTGATATAACTTTTACTGTGCCATACAAGATGAAGATTCCATGTAGCTCACAGTGAGCTTAATCTAAAACCATGAATCTCGTGCGTGCAGTTGCAAATGACATCAGCAATCAGCACCGGATCGCAAATGCTAAATGTCAGAAGAGTGGTTTCATTTCCAATGAAACATTTTTATGTAGTAACACTACACATTCACACACGTTGTCGAAATCCCATGTGCAAGGATCTTCATTTCCTAAGCCGACTTTAGAAGGCTGTTCAACTCTGCATGATCTTTTTTATTGAGACTTGTATTGCATCGCCACGGGTTATGATTGCAAACTCGTACAAGATCCATACATTCAATTATAATATCTTAAGCTGACTCTGACTCACTTTATAGTTGTAGTTAGTGCTTTTGATATCGTATCAGCTTAGAACCCAAAGTCAAACAGAGAAATAAACCAAAGACCTTCACATCCCAAACACTCAAACACTACTATAAACAATTTACTTTTTTGTATTACGTGTGTAAGTGTGTATCCCTTGTGTAACATGAATGGCTTAAGAGAGGAATATAGTCAAAGGCACAGATAACTCGTAATACATATTAACATTCTTGACTTCTCGGATTCATTCTTCATTCTTTGAAGAGTTGAGTAGTTGAGTTGCATGCAACTCAATGCATTAGCAGAAAAGGGTTTGTGTTATTTCCAATCAGTTCATTTCGGAACGACGAATGTTCCTCTTGCTCTCTTAAACATGGAGCGAATTAGCGTATATTATAATATTGTTCTGTGCTCTGCACACACGTCTACTACAGCGTCTTTTGGTCCACTTTGACTTTTGCATACAACGTACATTTCATTTGAGTTGGACATAAGCTATCATCGCCTTGTTTGTCGACAAACACGACACACTGGAAATATATAAATGCAATAGCAAAAACATATACCACAACACGACGACGAACTCTGCAAAATGTTCACTCGCACTCGTATGGCATGGCATAAGAGTCAGTGGAAGTGCGGACAGTGTGCATTTTGACCAGTTCACGAGGACACATCAGTACATGAGCAAAAGCGACTATCGAGCATCGTGTGTCCCGTAGTAGTAAGTAGTCCTGTCCCGTCCCATCATCATCGTCGTCATCGCATCGTCATGCACAGAAATGTGGACAGACTACTCGGCTATATACTAATTGTGCATTTAAGACACGCGAAGCACGAGGAATAAGGAACGTCCACGTTTTTGCGAAAAACTTTTACAGCAAAAGACAAGACACAAGACGAGAAAAGTTTTGCAAACGACATGTAGTACACATAACCCACAGTTTCGTACTCGACGTTAGTTAGTGCACTCCGTTGTGGTTTTTTGGCAGTGGTGGTAGTGGCGCAGTGGTCACCAAAGTATGTTACGCTGAAGATTAGTATTTTTCGTATAAATACTAAAAAAAAGTCGCAATTATTGGCTTTAAAAAAAGAAGATTATGAAGCATCATGCATTCAGGCATCTTGTCTCCTTGTCTCTATAGTTGTCATTGTCATCCTCAGGCGTGTAGCGTGTTGGAGTGACCAGTGACCACCTACACCTTTTTTGTGTACCTTCTAATCTCTCAAGACAGGATCTGAAGAGACTGATAATTTTCAGGTGTACGCTCACGTTTCATGTGCCACTTCCAATTAAACTGAACATTGTGGTTTATTTGGCATTGTTCATTGACGGACGAGACAACTACCACATGGCATGTGCTGTCGTCTGCTTGTCAAACTGATTTGTTTCGTCAATATTGTCCTTTTCATTCATTGTTTTCACATTGTATTAGTGATTTCAGTGATCCGATGATGAGATAATAAACTGTAAAAACTCTGACAAAAAATCCTTATCTTGTACTTTTGGGAGTTTCAGTGAGAAGACAGTTCAGAGCTGACATTGCATTGGTCAGACATTTGTCGGAACCAGTGTGTATATTCTACATATTGCACTGTGATTTGGCAGTGTATGCAACACGATTTTCCTGCCTACCTGGCGTGGTCTATACTGTGGTATTTTATGTAACTGATACTTTTCCTCGTCGTATACTTATGAAACGGCATAAAACGACAGGTATTTGACTTTCCAAAGCAGGTTTTCTCATTGACCACTTTGAAAAGCTGACTACAATAAAGTCCTTTAGACTGATTGGCCCACAAACAAAGTTATTATAATTTTGTCGTGAGTGGAAGCTTTGAATGCAATGTTCTATTTCAGTGACTTGTCAAAAAAGGACTAGAAAAAATCAGTGTGACTGCTAACTAATGTGGTGATGTTCTCGCGTTGTGCATTTTGACACAAAGCATATAAATATGGAAGGATGAAAACGTGAACGTGAACACGAATAGTGTCTTTTCATAATTTTGCAAAAGAACAAACGAGATACGACCAAGAATTTGCGCATTGTGAATACTGGAATACTCATTGCCATTATTTTGCATGATTTTTGTGCAGTAGTATAATAGTGCTCAAGTCGAAGTTTTGATAGAAGCCGAGGTCATTTCAGCCGCCGCCGTAGCTGTTGGAGTCTGGACTACTGGAATTCTCTCACAAGAATAAAAGCAGAAAGTTGAATGAGTACAAAAAAAGGTCCATGAGAAGATTACGAATACATTGTTGTAGAGAAGGAATATCATCAGCGTCAGCATCTTCAATCAGCATCAACTTCATCCAAAAGAAGCTAAAGCTGAACTGGAAAAGTGTGCGAAAAAACTGGCAGCTCAGTAGTTGGTAGTTTTGTGTGGTGCAGTGAGTGGATCTATGTTCCCGTTCTGGTTCACCTTTGAACGGGTTTACATGGTCAAAAGTTTGGACTGCCCTTTTCACTGCTTTCAAAGTGTCGATATGACACGAGGCAGCAGCAGGAGCAAATATCAAAACTAACTTCAGTCAGACAATTCAGACATTTCTTTATCATCAAATTCATCAAATAGTTTTTGTTGCAAAAGTGATTGACTTTCGTGTGTACATGTATACATTAGTACAGAAGGCGAAGGTTTAGCTGAAAAATGCTAATGTATACAAACCTTGCGTCAACGCTACCAAATCAGCATCCATTCCAATGCCAACTGGAACTCGGAAAAAGTTTAAAATTTGGGACTTTTCGCACGTCTGTCCTATCTTTTAAAGTGGAAATTAAGGTGTAACTACAGTTTTGACGTCATTCCACTATCGTCCATATGTCTACATTACTTGGACTTGGTTGTAATTCGGGATTTGTTCTACTGCTCAAATACTACATTTTTCATATTATTCCTTACAAAGTGAAATGACAAGGTGACAAACTTTCCAGGGGAGAAACCTGAGGGTATTCTGATACATTGAAAATGACATATTTTGTCTACAGTGTCCATTTCAAAGTGTCACCTTGACTGGATTATGACGGTGTAATACATTTTAAAACAGTAACACACGTACGTAATTACGCTGCTGAATTAGCTTGACCTTGGGATGCAAATAGATTTTACATGCTCCACAGTCTACAGTTGTAAAAGACGATAAAAATCATTAATTTCCCGTGGGATTCTTTAATTTCATTTCTCCAGCGTCTCCAGGTAAAATTATATTTCATAATTTTTTGATTTTTGCATACTTGGTAAAGCATTGCATTTCTAAGATTCCTTCCATGCACATTACTTGACTGACTGTTGACTGCTCTTGTAAGATTTGCAACTTTTGTAACATTGTAACCCTGTTTAGATTTCAGATGCAAACATTTAATAATGTAAAAGCGTAGACAAAAAGCGTAAGGTTTTGGAGATAGCGGTTTGCGGTGGTTCACAATTGTTCAATTTTCATTCTTGTATAAGTCCATTAAACCCATTTACTAATGATTACAACGTGATAATTACTCATTTAAGAAAATTTTATGGTGACCACATGCTGATGCGACCATTGTCAACTACATTAATTGTAGCCCATGTCCATACATGTCCTCGTAGAGGAGAAAATGCAAGTGGTCAATTATTTATTGCGTAAAGGGAACAAAAATGTAAGTCGACAAGTTATAAGTCCTCATAGTCCACTTGATGACAGATGACTTTTTCATTAGCCATCGTCAGTGATCTTGTCAACTCTGCGCTAACTGCACATGACTAATGAGATCAATGTGAATTCTATCAAAAGGATATGAACGATTATTAAACTCAATCTGTCACTATTTGTCACTCCGACATTTCTGACAAGAATGGCAATGGCATTTTGGCATGACATGGCCCATCGCGTTCGCATCAGACCAAAATTGTAACCATAATATGGATATGGACTAAAGGACTAAACTTACAACTTGCACGTGCGTGTAAAATTGCGAAGGTCAATATTATATACTTTACAAATTACAATGTATTAAATTTACAATTTACGTCTTTTAGCAATGAGGATCTCGTTAATTGATCCGAAGTGCTCTTATCACCAAACTCAAATTGGACACTATGAGATTAACAATTTATTGTGGACATAATGCGGTACATGAATGGTAAAGAGATTTCCTTGCTGTCACTGTCCATGTTCCCTATTACGCCTATTAGACTCTTTAGAGCGGCATTTCCGAGCTTTCCTTAGTTATCATTGTATCGCGTTGTTGTCGTTGTCCCTAAGATTTGATAATTTTGGCAATGCCAAATTTTAGCAGTGGCCAAGTTGTGTTTCAAGTTTCTTGTTTGTACTTAAACATTTCTGTAACCTCTTTCTTTTCGAAAAAATTTGCTATTGTGACTTCTATGGGTTGTTATCTTGAAACTTCAAAAAACATTAATAATTTATTAATGGCATGGCATGTGCCAAATTGTATCTCGTCCCCTGTCCTGCCACCACCACCACCAACCGAGATGTTTCATAAAGGTGACCTGAAATTGAACTATATTTTGGCCAACTTATTAGAATGAATGAACAGCCCAGCAGGAGACCGCGGATTGACTTTTTTTGGCTTACTGACTTACATTCACTTAATGACAATACACAAAAGAGAATCCCTCTCTATGCTGTAATAAGCAGTAGTAAAACCTTTTAAATTGTAATGTAACCTTCTTGGAAAGGAATAGAATTTAAAGAACAGAATAGTGTGACTTTATTACAATTGCATTTTACAATAATTGGAAAGCAAAATTATTTTGCTTTTCGAAGCTTAAAGCTCACCACAGTAGAAGAATAATGAACAATAAAGAATTAAGCCTTTCATATTCGTGTGACGTCTGACGCTACTCTGTTTCTCATAAGAGTTGAGCTGATTCGAAGCAATCAAGGAGATAAAAAGCGAAGGGTCAAATCAAAATTGTAATCTGATTCTTTAGTCCTTTGTGCATTTGACAGTGAAATAAATAAGGTTCAAATATCACGTTCTCATTATCATCACCGTAAACATTAACTACCCGAAGACTTTATGGTACATTTGCACTGTAGTGCTTTATGGTTTTATCGTTCTCAGTATTGCGTATACTGTTTGCTGTCATATAATAAGAAATCTTCTGGGAAAATGTCTACCTAATATGCTTTTATGTGGTTTGGCAATGCATGAAATGAACTTTCCCAGTTACTCATTTATTGTTGCATTCGTGGAAATTATCATTTGGGATTATCGGTATCGCGCATTATTACAGAGATACACTTGAATTTGACACAACAGGCGCCAAGGCACAGAGTCAATGTCACACCCAGAAATATCTCCCGACAGTTTTTTATGCTTATATATACATGTGATGACCTCACAACGTGTGTCCTGTCAATAAAATGATAAATGGCTGTGTGCAGGAACCGTCCCCTTGTACTTGTGCCTTGGAAAAAGTATTCCTTATCATCATCACTCTCACTTTCCCAAATGTCCACATAAGGTCTTTTCCAATAATTCACCACTTCATTACATCATTACCGAAGGGGTTTGTTTGGGTTTGGAAAATGGTTGGCTTTGGGGTTGCACTTTGCGTTGCAAGTATGGAAATGAACAAGTCCATATTTGGGAAAATTCTCGATATTTATTACTTTTACTAGTAACTTCGTAGTTCGTATAATCGTAGTTACATTGCATATTGCATTACATTATCAAAGCTATGTTTTCATTTCCAGTCAAGTAGTGTGGCTTGATTGGAGATGGAATTTTTGTGCCTACATTTCATTTGTCACTCAGCATCTCTACAAAACCTGTTAGTTGTTGATATCTTACATGAATGATATAGTAAGTTTCTCTACTATAGAAGGGACTAATAATAGTAATTGCGTAGTGACTGCTTAGTGCACACACCTGAGTGAAATTGTACCAAGTTGATCATCTCATCTGATTAAGTTGTCTGATGATTATATTGTGAAAATTGCATTTTGCATTTAAACTATGAGGTGCAGTAGACAAAAGCTTTGAGCTGCCCTTGAGTATCGTCGACATCATAAAAATTATGTAATTTTTGTTGTACAAAAGGCTTTTGAGAGTGTCTCTCAGCAAAACCCGGCAAAACCCAATGTTTAATTGTGTATTAGACCGAGATACGAATTAATTACACTACGTAACATTTTGTTTTTGCTGTTGTGTAGTTTATTTTTGGACCATAATTTAATAATACGACATCCGTCAAGGTCAACATAAATAATGCTTATCGATTAGCGGAGGATTTTACAATGTGATAAAACATCATATTAGGATATTTTGACGACGTCAAGCGAAAGTGTAAAAATGCATTAAAAAACGATTACGAAAAGCACAGTTGTGAATTATTGTACCGGTGGCCGTTCGTGATGGTGTTTTTGATTGAGGATTTGAATTAAACGGTTCTTTGATGTTTTGTGGAGAAATGATGCCTTTTGTGTGCTGTCTCCTGTATTTTTTTCAAGTGTTGAATTGAAAAGCTGACAGAAAAGCCGAGTGAAGAATGCCGATGAATCATTCTTCTGATCTATCTTCTATCTGACACATACAAAGGCTGAAGGAAAGGAGCACAGCACAAGCTCTGACGCAAAGGCACCCAATGACAAGTCCCTTTTTTTGTGCTAAACATTAAATCAGTGGTTGAACCTTTCAGGAGTGACATCACATCACTCAACTAATCTGGTTCAATCTTCCTTTCCGTAAACGTCTGTGGATTTGAAATGGTAATTTGAGTCCTTTTTTTCGATTTTTACGAGGACATTGCTCTGTCGATGTCATGTTGTCATCCCCGTTCATTCACGTGTGACTATGTGACAGAAAAAAGTCTGTCAGGTTGCATCAACATTAATGTCCGTATTTTTCCACAGCGTTGAAAGTCTGATTTTCATATTAAACTGTGTTAAAGGTTAAATGTCCTGGGAATATTTTCTTTGAAAATGAATGCATGAAATACACTTCGTGTCATCTTTCTGTGCAATGCCAAGCGATAATTGAACGTTTCATGATAAATGAGCATAATAAGGCGAAGAAGTATATAATGTTTTCCTAATGCATTGTTTCTGTGCAAAGACTTCTCATAGATTTTTCTAGAGATTCTTAATTGGCATTAAGGAAACGTAGCGGGACTATACACAAGTGACAATGACATTGACAATGATAAAGTGCATTCTTTTGGTCTCATGGACTCATGGATGATACGCACGTAAAATGCAAATTAAAAGAATTCTCGAAAGTACAGTTGATTTTCAAGTAATAACTGTTAAAACCTTAGATTTTGACAAGATGCGTTTAACATTAGGCGTGTCCACGAATATGTTCTTATCGTGTTTTTATTCAAATTAGGAATTCGTTAAAATTGTGTTTGGGTGTCGTTTCCTTCCTAAGCGGATTTGATGAACAGATTAAGTGCATTTTCAATGACGTCGTAAAAGTCGTATTGAGCACAAGACATACATAACACAACAGCACAAAAGATGATGATGATGTGCTGTTTTTTCATTGTATCATGTACGTTTTGTGTACCTGTAATAAAATAAGAGTGCGAAAAACTTTCCCCTAATTGCTTCTATCATGGATCTGTGGTCCTCCTACCCTTCCCACATTGTTCCCACACACGTGAAGGTTTCTCACACACTCCCAAAAATCTCATCAGCAGAATGAGAAGAGTATTAGTACTTGACACGGTCCATGAGGAGAACGACGTCATGAAAATGATCTACACTCGAGGTTTGGTTACATCTGAGATCTGAGACATAACACGAGAGCAAGGGTGCATGCATTAAATAAAAGTTGAACTGTGGCAGGGTGTTCTGTTTCTATTTGAGTATACAAGTGTTCCACAAATTCGGCGGCGGTGGTTGGTGATAGTTAAAGGTGGTCCATCATCGTCACTTCGTCACACATTCTCCTGAGAGAGCTAAAACTGGCAAACTCTCATTAATGTGCTATCGTTTATCGTTTCAAAACTTACTTTTTAAAGCTTCCAGCGTGTTAAAGTTTATATGCATGAGAATTTGTCCTTTGACGCAATAAGTTTTCTATCCTTATCCTTATCCGGTGCTAAACACAGGATTTCAACCGTGTATACTACTTTTTGCCATTATATACGCTCACCTTGTACAATTTCATTTTCTATTTTGCCTCTTCTCTCGTTCCACGTTGTTGTCGGCTTTTTTATGATGAGGACAAACCTGAAGCTATAACTATATTGTGTACCATAGGTGTATTGTTAATAGTGATATGTATTTTCAGCTTCATGATGAATTTTGCACATTGTGGATAATTCTCGTTTTTGCACTATTGCCTACTATTCCATTTTCACACAGTTCCTTCGCACCGGTGAGTGAGTGAGCATATTGGATGGATAAGCGTAAACGTATGTTAACTTTTACTACATGTTTATTTTTTTTAGAAAGGTGTTTTTAAATATACTAAAAGCGTTCAATATTTGAACAGTGAATTGCCATAATATAAGCATTCGCATGTACCTTCATTGTGTTATTATGACATAACATAACACATAAATATAATAATGTAAAGGACGAAAGTTCGATTGAGCAAACCTTCGTTTTCTGAATACCACCTGTTGCCTTGCTTGCTCCTGCTCTTCCATTGTTTTCCGTCCATGAATTAACACTAGGAAGTAAAATAATAGGCAGAGAATCTCAAATATGTTGCGGTTTCCGTACATTGTACATGAACTTGAGGAGAAACTGATCCAGTCTTTTAAGAAACTTAAACAGTATTAAACAGTTGTTTTTAGTTTCATTCCTCGCTTTGTATTTTAAGGAACTAGTTTATATGCTAACAAAATTTCGTTTTTAGCTGGAAATGTGGAGATTTCAAATTCAACTCATTCGATTCTGATTTTCTGATGCATAAGATTGCGCCTTTTTATGTTATTTTGTATGTGGGCAAATTAATGATTAAAATGATTATCTAGAAGTTAGATTAGAGTCATTGTTTTGAGAGATGTAAACGAGTTGAACCTTTTGGAGCCGTATAACATAACGGTATAACGGTATTCTAATTCTAACCAACATTTAATACGAACATACGAACATACTACATACGTTAACAAACTAACTTCTCCAAAGTGTAAAACGGCTTCTTCGACGGCCGGATAGTTGGTGGACTTAAGCTGTTATAATATAATATTAATACATGCATTTGAAGGAACCCCACCAAATCAATAATGAAAGTGGTCATTAATAAGCGTTGTCAATTTGTCAGTAAATTATCAATTAGGCATTACATTTTTGACATTTTAGTACTGAAAGGACTGAAACCCTGAAGCATTTTAAGGACAAAACTCAACCCTGAGTTTTGACAAATGATTGACGCTTGGGCTTGAGAACTTAAGAGTTTGATGCTTTGATATATGATGATGAGTTGATTTTAACTTTGTATTGTTTTGTGTATTTATCCTCAACAGAAGAGAGAAAGAGAAGGATCAATAATATTGCACCTCAACCTCGCTCTGTGTACATGATTAATGATTAACCGCAAAGTCATCATCTTCAACAACCCACCGCATTCACAACAACAAAAGTGATCAGTGTGGTCAGCAATCAGCATCATTGAATCATTGAAGACAAGAACAAGAAGGCTTCTGTTTTCGACTTCACTACAGTGTCTACATAAGTGTTCAGGATGTATCAACTTTGTTGTTGTTATTGTGGACACATTATAAAAAATCATGTGATGATGAAGATGTAAGAACGTACAGCTTGGGAAGCTTAAGAAGTTTCGTTGTGGATAAACGACTTTGTCATCATTCTTAATCTTGCATCAAGAAGTTGTTCAAGAACTATTTTTTCTTTTCGTGACGAAGACATTGACGTCATTATTTCCAAGACGAATAGTGTTACAAGGATATGTTATCAGTTTGGAATTCTCCTGGATTGTGAGTTTCTTGAAACTGACCGTGCTATTTTGTTCATCTTGATGGTTTTCGCTCGTGTTCAGAAAAAAATTCTATAAGACGACAAGTCGTGTATTACTATCTTTCAGCCTGCTTTCGTCACTTGCCAGACGATACGAAAGAGGTTCCAATTGCGATTACGAAGTTTAGTGAAAATAAAGTTCCATGAGAAGAATTTTCGTCATAGATGGATGATTGACCGTGACGTGTGGGAAGCCGGTAAAGCATAGCGCTTTCACGTCTTGCCAATGCCAAATCACCCGCTGACCTGAAATGTTCTTTTAAAATTGAGTGCTGAACCCCTCGTAAATATTTTATTGAAGAAACCTCTTTAACCAAACCTTTTTAACGTTTTGTTCCCGACATCCTCGTTTTATTCTCGTTCTCTAACAAGGGAATCCAGCAATTTTAAGCGTTTGGAGAGAACGGAGATGGTGTCGTTGCATGTGGCGTCTGGGAGAAGATTGCATGCAAACACGTCGTTGTCATACTTGCCGACATACACACAAAATCAACGTGAAATGAAGTTGCAAAAGTATTAAATGTATGGATTTCACAGTCGTGATAATTTTCTCTTGTGAAAGTGCATTTTGTCTGGATTTTCTAAGAAAATACTGTTGTAATCCTGGAACATACAGAATACATAACATGTTTTCGTTATGACACTGAAGGTGATGAAGTGATTATTAATAGTTTCGCTTTATCATCCCATTAGTGACTGAGCAGTTTTTGGGTTAGGCAAACTTACAAACTTCTTATTTTTGAATCCAAGTTGTTGTTTTGAAGTGATCGTCTACATGTTCGCCATATCCGCTGAGAATCTAAGTGTAAATTTCCCCTTGGTATCGCCGAGGATGAAAATTACCGACCTTATCTTTGCTATGAGTGACGATAGTAATGACTTTTTTGAGGAAAATGCGAGTCACAATAATCTCATCCAATGTGGCAGTCATGAATCGGATGAAGGCTGCTGCATCCTCTCTGAGTTGGCTGCCACAATGTCAATCCGTCGAGTTAAATCTACTCCAAATCTGCTCCAGATTCCAAGTCCGCTTCGAACACGTAAGAAATCTGACGATTCGGCCCTGGGATCAGCCGAAGAATCAGATCTGTCAGACAAGTCCAACGATAGCTTTTCAGGTATGTATACCTATGCTAATTACTAAAATTTTCCATCAAAATAGTACGACTCCAATTTTGAAAGTAGGTTTAAGGATTAAAGATTCACGGTTTGTTTCGTGTGCTGGTTAGTGTGTGGAAAGTCCCACTTCCACTTATATAATATCTATAGGATTATATTTGCACACAATTTCAATAGGCACGTTCCTCCGTTGTTCTTCGTTCAGTTGCATACACTCTATCAGATAAGAGAAAAGCTTGGCTTCACCGTTGACGTTGACGTCGAATACTACGAGCGACATCGGAACGATCATGTGCAGCGAAGTTAATGAATTCGAGTACGGGATGCCGGTGTGTAAATGAAGGCTCATGACCCAGCATAAATCAGAGACAGCCTTTTAATGTCGCAGAGTGATGTGACGTCAGTTTTTGTTATGTTCTGGTTTTAGTGAACGACTCCTTCCGCCATGCATCCCTGAAAGTAGTGTCTCCTCGAGAAGATCCATTGTCTTCCATGCCATCAACTCTCTTTGTGGACGGGAGATTGTTGAGACCACCGTCCGTTGTAGTGAGTGACCATGACGTTTGTCCTCAAGGACAAGGGGAAACTTATGTAACTCTGGATGATCTGGATGCTGAATACAGACAAACTCGAAGAAGACTGTCCGATTGCAGTACCTGCAGCTCGCTTAGTTTCGCCGAGTCTGAATTTGCCATTAATACTCCGCCAAATGAAGAAGCTGAGCCTGAAGACTTTGAAGCTGAGCCCACAAGTCCAAAAAAAGTTAGTGTCCTTTTTCAAAAGTTTCAAAAGCTTTTCTAAATTCTAAGTATGGTATGGTATCGCACGTCATTCGTTACGGGAATTGCGTTTTAAAATCACAGCATTGTACAATTTCATAAATCGCAAATCATGACAAAGTCTCCGAATGTTTATAAAAAGGAAAAAAAGGCTCATGATGCAAATAATGCTAATGCACATGAAGATGTATGGGAGAAGATGGACAAAAGTCCATAAGAGGAAATTAAATGAACGAGTCTGTCTTGCTTTTCCTCCTGATTAGGTGATGCAAAAGTGTTCTGCGCACACAGTGGACGTGGACTGCCTTGCCTAATCCGGACAGAGTCCAATTGGGCTGTTGTAGTTAGTTGTTACTTTGGACATCGTCATCGTCATCGTGGTTTTTTGGCCATCTCCCGTTCATTTTCCTCGTCTTTTCGCTCCCCACTAGCTATAATTTATATTCCACAATATTCCTCCTGTTATATCATGCATGTATTTTTTGCATGATGGTCTTCACTTCACGCTTTACCTTATAACAACCATTAACCAATTGCTCCGTTGATCATACTATGCTGGACTTGGCAAAGTTTGCAGACTACATAACTTCGTCATTCGTCTATCCCATTGTCTATTGTGTAGTTTGCGATTTGTGAAGAAATTAAAGGGAATTTCAGCATCTTCGTCGTGTCATCTAACTTATTCTTGTACGTTTTCGCGTAGGATGGCTCTTGCCTTTGCATTATTCCATGTAACATTTCGTTGTGTTTATAGGAAATACCTTTTTTAAAATAGAGGTCACAGAAATACCGTGCAAATTCTGGATGACTTATTGTTCATTATAATACTCCGTGGATCATGTCCATTTTCATAGACCGTCCTTGGATTGGGAATAGGACGAGTACATAATGATGACGTCGTCGTCCGTCGTCCACCCTCGACTTCTCGATTGCAGATGCTCGTGTCATTCAATTCTTAAGTGTGTGCGTGTTTAGTGTCTGATTGTGCAGAAAATGCACATGTTGCAATCCAATTTCCTTCTTAAAAGATCTTCACTGCTGCATTATTATTACTACTTTCTTATTGCGAAAGTCAAGAGAGGTGCAAAATTCATGATATGAAAATGCTATTTTCAAGGGTTCTATTTCTGTGTTTTTAACACTTTCATGACGCAACGCGCAACAACAGAACTACAGGAGACGACAGCAGCAGCGTTTCGTTTCATTAAAAACCGCAAAAACTGCAAATTTTGGGTTTGCATAAATTGTTTAACTAAATCATTTGCTTTTTTTCGAGTAGAAACAAGTACACTTCTGTTTTCAGTTTGTTTAACGTTTGTTTGTAAAATAGACATTTGGGTTAAATAAAGGAAACTCTGGTGTTGTTTTCACCATATTTATTTGACATGATTAATGAATTGACGAACGAAGGTTCAACTGAACTGGTTTTTTCATATGGGTTTTTGCACATGTTTGACTTGGTTGTTCGTTCGGTACACTTTTACCTTCTTCTTACGTCAATAAATGATGAGTGTTCATTCCTATATTTCTCAATGAAGAAGATTAAAATGAAATTCATTTTTAGTAGCAGTTTGCATTTCCAATGAAAATATATTTTGCATAAAAGTATTGGAACCTGGAACGTGTAGCCAAATATTTTGATTATATAAAGTTGACTGTCTCGGATTTGAGCAGTTGTTTACGTAATCTATTTTATTCCAACTTCCATTCCAACACAAAAAACCATGTGTGGTTTTTGGAGAAGGAGTCCAAGTAGCAGTAGTGGCAATAATAGTGGTCGCTTGCATCCGACCCGGATGTCCTCTCGCTGGCCTCGTTACCCGTTTCAGCTGCCGGATTTTATAGCCACGACAAAATTGCAGCAGGTATTGCACATTAGTACATTTTTCAGTTTATAATGCGGGTGATTAGGATTTCGATTACATTCATAATAATTGCGATTTGAGTGCGTTCGTGTAAAAGTAAAATGGTTTTTGGAGCTGTCAACTTATAGCATGGACATGTCAATGTCAAGTAGACACAAGCAAGCAAATAATGAATCATGTCTGGATTACTGTATTACGTAAACCGAAACTCCGTCGTAGCAAAATTCAGCGTATTTGTATTACTACTACATAAATATGCTCAATATGGTCAGGTCACGGCGTTCATTTCCATGTTTTACGTATTGTGTTGTTATTGTTCGTTGTCGTCCTCATTTTGGCAATCTATCGAGCTTCTGTTTTGCATTTTATATTAGTTAAGTTTAGGATGGAGATGGAGAGTTTGACGTGAGATGACGATGGTAAACTGGAACTGGGGTTGTGAATCTGAATGAAAGACGAGAGACTAGACGATGACGACATGCGTAGGTTGTGAAAATACAGATTAATTTATGAGAGCAGTGATATTATAGAAAGGGCAAAATGGTCACCTACACCCTACACGTGTACATTTTCTCAGGTACTAAATTACAGGATTGTAAGTGTAAAAGTTCTAGTACCTAGCATGAGTAGCATGGCTTATATGGTTGTACAGGTTAAAGTTCAAGCATTACGATGGTTTTGGCTTGTGGTTTGGTCTTAAAGGAACATTAGAGTTGACAAAGGCACTGACAAAATAAAAAAATGAATGCATGTACCATCGCATCCGTGAAATTATTAGAGATATGACGAAGGCGAAGACATCTCGTTCGGCCTATTTGGAAATGGATAAGGTTTGGCTAGACTTTAAGACTGGTGATAGTAGGGCCTAGGGCGGGCAAGGCAGACATGATGATAAACAGATTTTGAGCTAGAGATATTAAAAATAACGACACACACGACGACGGACTTTTGGGACGAACATGAACATGACTGACAAGCGTACGATGATGTGATGACGATGGCGATGTTGTGTTCGCTTGTTGCATTTTTGAGTTCACTTGGCCATTTGACGAATTCTTTCTGTGATGTGTCCACATGTGGACCGCGTGGGCATTTAAGATCTCAAAACAAATATGAACATGAGGGAGGACACAAATTTGACATCACCAAACATCGTCGTCGTCCTTATCAGTTCAGCTTATAATATTGAATTGGCAAACTTTGTGTCGGTTGTGTAAACAAATGCGGCATTTATATTTATGGTCTAATCTACTGGAAGATTTACAAAGGATTAGCTGTTGTAAAACAACGCGAAATTGTTTGTATTCTGGGACATTACTTCAATTTCAAGGTTTTATTAGTATGGTGGTTTGATAATTCGACCTCTTTTGATATAAGCTGAAGCTACAAGAACAAATTCTTCTTGAGTAGTAAGTTAGTGCCAATAATGCAATGTCAGGAAGTGAAAAATCAAACAAAACAAGTAGCCTTAGAAGAACGTGTCATGTGTCAGATCCCGCTGTGATTGCATCGGACATGATTCTGTACTTTGTCAGAAAACATAAAAATCTCATTGACCTGACTGACCCTTGGACTCACGAGTGTCATAGTATACCATATACCTAGTAGCACATCACAACAATCCTATAGGATAGTGATTAGTGACATTTTGTTGTAGAATGTGTATAAGGTAAAATAGTTGGATGAGTATTTAGTAAGTAGCATAAAGCTAAGCTTCTCCCAAAGGGATTGGAAATGTAAAATGTTATTTAAGATGATCAACTGGTCAACTCAACTCAAAGGCAAAGCACTGACATGTAAAAAAAGAAGCTCTACTTAAATACTAATATAATCAACTAAGAAGACAGGAGCGGTCAAGGCCCAATGAAATGTTGAAATGCATTCAAAAAGACTTTTTAAGCTTGTTCACTTTACAATACACTCTCTCAGAAAGTATGAGAA
The DNA here is from genome assembly GCA_019776145.1 of Harlomillsia oculata. NCBI lineage: Eukaryota > Metazoa > Arthropoda > Collembola > Entomobryomorpha > Oncopoduridae > Harlomillsia > Harlomillsia oculata. Next base: position 27,475 of record JABASF010000279.1, on the reverse strand, counting down.
ACATGGAGCAAGCCAAGTCAAGCTTGTGTTTCTTCTACCCGTTTGTCAAATGGACAACGCAACTTTACGACCTCGCCGAGGTCTTTTGCTACTTTACATTTGCATGTAAATCACAAAGTCTTGTTGCTTCAGACGTTTCAAGACTCTATAGGATTTGTAAAAGACCTTTCATCTTTACTGTCTTTTGACTTTGTGTCCTGTGTACAAAACTGCCGTTGGTGAGCACAGAAGCTCGTCAGTCTTCAAGTGACAGTGTGACATTTACGACCACCTGCTGCTGCCGATGCTTCCATTTGAATTGTCAACTTTCAATCACACTTTTCAATTCGAACGCAACCTCCCGAACTTTTCTGTCTTCATTTTAAACAATAACTAAACTCAAAGTGTCGATACGGTACTCGCACACTTCAAATCACTATAATCAATTATCAAACCGTCTTATTTATTAGTGCGCTCTGCAAAAAACTGAGTTGATTGATCGATTGTGCGTTCACGGCTGAAGGTACGACAAAAAATTCCTTTTAATTGTACTTCATTCATTTTTATTGTCTGTATGTCCACTGAAATTTAATTGACAAGGAATTACAACAATGCATGTTCGAAATGACTAGTAAGTTGACTGAGGACGATGGACTTGAACTTATGCAAAGTACATGGTAATCGATGATATAGGATTGTAAACAAATATCTTGCAGGACTACTTACTAGTGACAACAATACATGTTATGATAACTGACGATAATAACTGACACTGTCTACTCACTGTCATTTTACATTCCAGTAGCAAGTACTTGCACCTTGAAGATTTTGTTTTGACCGTGGTATGCTTGGCACCATAGAATTTTTGAAGTTTATATGGCATAGCTTACACTTTTTACAACAGGACACTGCACTCTAAAAAAATTTAACCAATCTTCTCACATGAACTTCATTAGCACGAAAGCATTCTGACTAATTAATAGGTTTGGTGCGCATGTAGTGCATAGCAATGTGCTTAATCGAAGATAAGATATTTGGTGATCCGTTAGCTGCTGTCTCTGTGTACGTTTTCTTTTAAGGAAGGAAGTTGATTGAACAACAAAGAGGATACTAAAATTATGATTGTATTCGTACTATAAGTGTAGTATAAGTACATGTAGTAAGTATGATAGTTATGTACCGTACAGCGTTGTGGTTTATTCGAATTGCAAGTGTGTAGTATGCAGGAAGCATCGTTTCCTGACCCAGCCAGCGGTGACAGTCGTCCTTCTTACTGTATACATTACGTTAGAGAACAGTGATGTCGATATTTTCAAAGTTATCGACACATGACGATGACGACAATCTATGTTTGTGCACTTTAACATGCCCTCTTGTTCGTGTACAAGTCGAGTCATCATCGATTAGGATCTTAAAATCGTCAATATCCATCTCAAAAAAGATAAAGTTTGTGTATTTTTAAAGGTACTATTTTAAATTCGTCGGGAATTGACCTTTGAAGACAAAGAAACTGTCTTGAGCCGCCATTTAGGACGTCAAGAATGCGTTTGCTTAAGAATTGATTAGTAAACGTTTCCTTTCCGTTAATTTACATGGAATACTAAATGTTGAATTGCAAATTAAGTGTGTAGTTCAGGGTTTTTCATACGAGACTTTGCTGACGTCGACAATCTTCGGAAGAGCACGAAATGCAGGTTGAAGCCAGTTTTGTGTTGTGTGCTTTTGCTTTTGTACGCACATGACGACATATAGTAATTGACGTTTTTTGACGGTCACACGGTGTGCATAATGCGGAATTCTTCATGAAGCGAACAACAAGTCTCGAAATGTGAAATGGATCCTTTATAGGTAGGGTAGTTAATTATCATAATTTGGTGTAAGTGTAGTGGTACAACAATTTTCTATTGAACCTGTAATACTTGTATTATAAAAAGCGTACCCAAAGCTCTTTCCCTTGTTCATTCATTGACGTCTTGGCTAGAATTCAACCACATTTTACATAATGAATTCCTCATAAAGACAAATAATGTTATGTAACGCTTTTATGTAGTCTTCGAAGTTCGAACAAGGTAAAACTATGCGAATTGGTACTTTGGAACGCAGTCAGAAAACATTTTACTGGAACGTGATTTCGGCACCTGCTCACAAGTTACAAGCTCCAAGTTAAACAAGGATGAACACGTAAATTAACGATGTTTTGTGAATTTTTATGGGAGGCAAAATCTGATTGATAGTGAGTTGAACCAAAGGTATTCTGCATTTGTATTTAATAAGCATCCTGCATAATTGTCTTCTTCGCTGTAGACTTTTCTGTACGCATGAAAAACTTGCTTTTCTACTCAAAAACGTGCTGGAAAAAGGTTTTGGGTGTTACGATGAGGATGAGAAGATATTCTCAAAGTTAGATCAGATTCATCAGATACAGATTCAAAATGCAGAGCACACTATAAATTTTTCTCATCGTACACACAAACAAGGAGCACATACAATTTTTTATTTTTCCATGCAAACATCCGCAATTCTCCGCAGTTCCAGATTACGCTGTGGTTACGGTCATTTATAATTCAGATTTTACAAGGTTCAGGCTGGAGAATGGGTGAGAAAAATGATTAGTATTTTTGACATTATTCATCGTAATTCATTAATGTACAAATGACGCACGATATATAATTTTGCCTTTGACATTGATAATGCGGTAACGCATTGTAAATTGTAACCCAGCGAGTTTAACAAGATAACATTAGCACAGTTAGTAATTATAAGGTTTTGATCAAGTACTTCCATTTCTATAAAGGCTGGTCGATGATTGTTCCTTGATAAATCTAATTTCCTTTAGCGTATTGTTTTCATTTTCATGTAGTCTACCTTCATGACGGGGTTTCAGTGGTTTGTGGCGTGGCAAAATTGAGACAAGTGCCACCAAATCATATCAATTCAACATTGCTATTTGCTACGTGAACGTGATGCTATCTGTTTCACGTTGGGGTATTGCGTATTCAATCACAAGGTTCTCCACTTTGCCTGTTGGTCTCATGCAGTCCTGCGTGTTTTTTGCACGTTGAAGTGCCATGCAAAATGTATACCCATCATCATTTCAAAAAGCTGTTGTTTCTCATCTTCCATGTCCAGTCTGCCAATTTTTCCTCGTCTGAAGCTTGAACCTCTTTCAGTTTTTCACAATTCTTTACACGAGTTGACACAAAAAGGTTAGGAGAGGATGCATTTTCCTCAAACTTCCTTCTATAGTCTGTTATAAACTTTGAGAGAATTGTGTTGATTATAATTGGATATTTTTGATTTTAAGACATTATGCGCAATAATCAAAGTGACTAGTTTGCGTCAATCAGCTTCCGCCACTTTGAGTGGATTAAAGCATTTTTATTGACACGTTTATCTAATAGTGTGAATATAAGTGTTTCACTGTTCAAGTGTCCTTCTTTTGTGACTTTTGTGTTTCTGTTTAACATCGTCGAGTCGTCGTCGTCACTTCAAACATGACTTGCGCTTGTAAGTTTTTATGAAAATTTTGCGTGAATGACAAATTATTCACAAATTTTTGTATTTAGTTTATGAGCAATGACAACATTGACACAATGACAAGACAAGACTTCACTTTAGTATGTAATCATCCGTATTGTCTTTTTTTGAAACTTGACAAATATTTACACATTTTCACCTTTCACGAGGTCGAATATTTGAGTACGAGTACATCAGGTTACCCCTTGTCAAAAAAACGCAATCCGCATTTGTTTTGGTTGACCACACAATTATTTCACACTTCATCTTCACTTGTACCGTTTTGACGAGATTTCCTTTTAGGAAAAGTATGTGGAATGTAGTGTGCATAATGTGTCCTTCTAGCACAGATGCTAGTATTCTTTCATTTTGTGTTTTTTGAGGATGTGCACTACGCTCAACAAGCAATATTGAGTTTACTCGACTAGTCATATTATATTATACATGAAAGATACAGTTGAAATGGGCAATTGGCACTTTATAATCTTGAACGCAGCAATGCCATTAAACTTAACTTGTATAATGTTTAATTGACGCGGCGACCGAGGTTAAATTAGAATCGGAGCTGTCCATTATCAAATCATGAAAGGATAACCATTTATAGAACGAGCAAACGAGTTGAACATGTCATCTCTCAAGCTCGGCTCAAGTTTCAAGTATGCATGCAAAGTTAAATCTGTAATCATGACATGGCACTATGACTATGACGTACACTTGTGTGGGAATATAATGTAAGATGTTGTCAGTCTAAAAATGTTCAAATGTACTGTAAAATCGCTGTGCCATTTTATCTTGCCGTGTATGTGCGTAATGTAAAATGTGAAGCTAATGGTGCAATCCGAAGTAAACATGCTCTTCACACAAGATAATGTGAACTCTACAACATGAGTTCAAGTATGTGATAAGTGTTCTATTTTTTTCTATGACGTCTTTGACTATGAGTTTGTCAGATGACCTTTGATACGTTCTAATTCAATTTTCATTATCAATAGTATCTGTTTTTTGTCAGCATGTAACACGTGGCTTTTTGGGAATCCGATCCCAAAGGACTTTTTGGGTACAAAATTGAATAGTCGAAATGAAGTTCCGTCTCTGAAATTATGACTTTGTAACTTGTCGATGACGATTGACTGCAAAAGTATCTTTGCATGTTCATCTCGTCATACATGTATTTTTTTAATCAGTGGTCGGTGTGATTCTTCTCTTCTTTTATCCTCCTCATGACTCTTAGCATGAAAAAGCAATTGAGTTCATTCAGTGTGATGTACACCGACTTGGTCACGAATGATTTAACTCTCACATAGCTGCGATTGGCCGATTGTAATTTGCAACCGGAATGAACTTTTTTGCGTCACGACAAGTTTTGAGTTTACCTAACAATCCGTGCATTATGAAATGCTTCAACTTCAACATGTCTTTGCGAAAACTGTTTTTTAATCCTATTGGTAGTTCCAGGAGGTCTAGTCGACTCCGAACAATAAATGATGATAGCTTCGTTAAAAGCAATTATACCATAAAGGCTAACTCAGTCAGTATTTAATATTTATACATCCGCATGAAGACGAACGAATGAATAGCATCATAGGCACCATTCATCTGCTCTGTTGTATTATTCAGCAGTATTGCACTTGGGACGGAACCTCCTGCCTCCTGGACAAAAAAGTAGACTTCAACTTCAATGCTATTCTGTGGCATTCAATGTGAGCATGAGAGATAAAAAGTAGAGTGATAATTGCATACAGTATAGCACATGTAATAAGCAGCTCGATGAATTTATTATGCACAACGTAGTTTGTGCCATATCTTTATGAACATGTGAGATCTCCATTATTGTAATTTGAACAGTGCTTGCCTTCTGCTGCAAGGTTTAAATTGTGCACTAAGGATGTTTTTTAATGTGTGCATATGGCTCGGGCTCGTTGCTGTTGTTGTATGTTTCTCCTAGGATTCTCTATTTATAGAGTCACACAGAAAACATGATAATAAAAGACGAAATAAAGATGATCATCATCAACTTCATCATGACATGACGAAGATGATGAAGCGATCGAAGGGGATTATGGTTTTGTTTGCCTTTGCTTTTTATACGTATCCGTTGCCCGTGCTCATTGCCCATATATACGAATTGTGTTATTGTGTAAGTGTAGTACGTCTACTATGGGCTTACTTACGGTCAAATCGGCAAAAATGTAGTGCTGAATCTTTTTCCTTAACTAACAACAATAAGAGCGTTCCTTCGTTTGTCCGTTGGCGTTTTGCGTACGCGGTCTGTACTGTATGTATCAGACATTTGGAATCACCCCAGGGGGCCTTGTCAATTCGCACAGTGGAAAGATGGGAAAAGAAGAGGGTTTTCGAGTGTTGTGTTGTTGTGTGTTGTTGATGATTGTGGAGGTGCCCTCATGGCTTTTTTTTGCAGATACATTCTTCACATTCACATATGCATGTTGAAGAGACGAGACCGGGTTTACAGGCATGAAATGAAATGGTTAGTTTAAAAGTTGGGACTATTGGACAAGATGATGATGATGAGGACGACGAGTGTGTAACTCCCATTTAACCCCTGAGAAAAAAGGCAAAAGAGCAGTTGGAATGCTTGTTCTCTCTGTGTGAAGTTAAAGCGTTGAAGGCACTGGCAATTTAGCACGGCACATGGCGTTTCGTTTGCGTTTGGTGAGCAAACAGCAACATAAAAAGCACGTACCGCATATTATGCTCCTCTGCTAACAGTTATTCAGTGCAACTCAAGTTCTCTCCGTGACCGGATGTCTGTTTTCTCTTTGCATTGACGTCAATTGGCCATTTGAAGAATTACTTTGGAACTAATTGTTCAAATTCTAAGTACAACCAAAAAGCAACGATTTCATTTATTGTATTTTTAATGCTTACATTTTAATTTGTAAAAGAGTACGCAATCAAAGCAATAAGCAATCATTGCACTATCACATCGACATCGCATTTTTCGCTCTGTGCACTAACTAACCCATTGTCATTATTGGGACGCTGTACTCAACTCTATTTCCACACAGACTATTTGCTAAAAGTTTTTTGTGTGCTTCCTGTTACACATTCTAGATTTTAATGTGTTTTTTATGTGGAATGTGAAACTGGAAATTAGTTTCATATTTGTTGCCTTTTAAGGTTTTTTCCATCTACATTTCACAACTACTTTTGTTTTGTTCATCTGAAATGTTTGCTGTTCCTGAGTTATTCTGACAGAAAACTGCGGTTCAAAGTTTGCATATGTGCTCTGGTTCTGATATCTGAATGTCATTGAGTCATTGTTGGCCTTTGATGATGGTTTTGTGAGCTTGTCAGTTTGTTTGCCAATTTGTGAACACAAGGTAGCAAGGGCGGAAATGAATGCAAAACCAACTGCATCATATTATTACAGTTCGAATACGCGCTATCTTGGCAGTTTGTACAAATCGTTACTACACCTTCTGTAAGTTCTGTAACGTACCTCACAGATCAGATCGTAATTCTTCCATTCCAGCTTTTCTTCTTATCAACAGACTATAATAAAAAAGGTATTGCAAAATTTTAACCGACCGCATTATAATCCGTTTCTAAAATTACCCATTTCATATCTATGCCAATATGCCAAAGCGATAAAGTTTTGGATCTAATTTGACCAAAAGGACCGCGACTGCGTAGCGGATGACTGACGTTTAACAAGGACGTTTGTATTTTTATAGACTTGCAACGTGTAATATGACATTAGGACAAATTGAAATTTTCATGAATTTATACATAGGAAAACTAAATGTTCTCTCCTTTTTGATTTTGATTGTGCGCAAATAAAGTGCGAAGTGCCAGAATGAGTGTGGGCTATGATGGCTTCCTGGTGGATATGAAACCGATCACCGAGTACGGTGACCACGGTTCAAGTGAAGATCTCAGCTCGGATTGGGATACCGAAGACTCCGATCCCGTTCCTCCAACTACTAAGGCAAATTATCACAATTTATGAGATTACTGATTGCATTTAATTTGTTATCTAGACATTAGGTAGAATTGTTTTCGTCAATTCAGAAGAACTCCAATTATGTGACGCGTAGTATGTATCGGTAAATCTCATGAACGAAATGACCTGCTATGACGTATACGGTATGGTATAATCAGTGAACCCGTCCCGTCTGTTGCTGATTATACTACTAATGGCGTAATTTTCCCCGAATTATTGCGTTTGCCATGTTTCCTTTGAGTTGATAGTGAAAGTGAGTGTGTATGACCTACCTTTGCAGATAATTTGGTACTAATCTTCTATAACATAGTAGGTTAGGGGATTAGGTTATAAAACGCATTTCCCGTTGACGAACGTATAGTTACAGTTTCTTTTACTTCGTGTACATTCGGTGAAAGTGAATCCATAATGAGGGATTTTTTGTCATGTACTTTCATATCGGTACTTTCCTTACTTAGTTACTTTAGTTCGTATGAACTCCAGTTGCACTTCTTGTACCTGTTGTGAACATTGTGAAGTTTTCAATTTTGATTTAATTTAATGTGTTTAATGAATATTTATTTAGGCGTCAGGATGGAAGACAATCCGAAGAATCGTTCATCATTTCTCACCTTTCATTCAGACATTCAAGAAGCAGCGGTACCCATGGGTTCAATTAGCAGGTCATCAGGGCAACTTTAAACCGGGAGGGCAGCAAGGAACAATTCTCAAAAAGTTTTGTGCCAGGGAAAAGGAAGCATTTGAAACTCTCATGAATGACGCACTCAAACCGTACGTGCCTCAGTATTACGGTCTTGCCAATGCTGCGGATGAACAGGAGAATGGTGAGAAATACTTCATTTTTTCCGGAATGAATGTTTTATGGATGTGTCATTTTGAACGATATTTCCACTCACGAGCACACCATCTTTCTTACCTGTTGATCTAATATGAAGATAGTAGTGTGTGAACGATTAAATATAATATCACGTCAAGAATATGAGTCATGATGAGCATGACTGAAATGATTTCATTTGTCACAGAATTCATCCAATTGGAAGACCTTCTCAGCCAGTTTAGTAATCCGTGCGTAATGGACTGTAAACTTGGGGTGAGAACGTACCTAGAGGAAGAATTGTTGAAAGCCAAGGAGAAACCTAAATTAAGGAAAGATATGTATGACAAAATGATGCAGATCGACCCGGTTGCTCCTACTCCAGAGGAACATCAACTTAAAGGCATCACAAAGCCAAGGTAAACATTCAAAAAATGTTTAGTTATACATAAAATGTGCAAAAATTATTAATGCGTTTACCAAATCCTTGGATGACGAAAACAAGAACCAAATCTCCATGCCCTGATTTTGTAAATTGTAAACTAAGCAAAGTTTTGAAGTCATATAGGACTATTGCCAGTTGTGGGGAGCAAAGCAAAAAATTAGATGACTGACTGAGATTTAATCTTTTAATGATATGCACGATCATATACAAAATCTCCTCGCGGTGTTATGTGGAACGCTGCGTGACTTTGTTTTTGATGGTATTTTCCACTTGTGCAACAAGCACGTGAGCATTCTTACTGGTATGAATTTTTACGAAGGATTCATTTACTATTGTGGCCAATTGCTTTAATTTCGAGGCAAGATTCAATAGTAGTGTGCATATCAATTATCAATTTGAACCCATGTCTATTATAAATTATAGCATAACAGGACTAATATATGCACATGCACTAAACTATATTCTTTAATTCATTGTTGACATCTTTTGATTACGTTACCAGATATATGGTTTGGCGGGAAACTATCTCAACAACAGCCACCCTCGGATTTCGGATAGAAGGTGTGCGAAGGAGCGACGGATCTTCCTCTAAAGACTTTAAAACGACCCGAACGGAAGCCAAAGTCAAAGATGCGTTTACATCCTTTTTGAATGGGTCTGGGCCGGTCATCATGCGACAGTACTTGGAAAGACTCCACGAGCTTCGAAACGCACTCCTCAAGTCACAATTCTTCGCCTCCAGTGAAGTAAGCAATGAATTCTGAAGGACACTTCTTCTTTTAATGTTTTGCTGACTGAGTTGGTGTTCAAAGTATAGTAATGCTGCTACTTATGTGCAAATGAATTGACTGTTTTATGAACAGATCTAACAAGCTTCTCCTTGTTCTTTCACAATACAAGTTATACAAATTAGTTATAAATAGCCCAATATTGTTATACTAATTGTTTTGACGTTTTCAGGTGATAGGAAGTTCTATACTATTCGTCCATGATGCGTCGAAAGCTTGTCTTTGGATGATCGATTTTGCGAAAACGTGTCCACTTCCAGAAGGTCTCCACATCAGTCACGACGCTCCCTGGTCGGTTGGGAATCATGAAGACGGCTACCTCATCGGTCTTTCTAATCTCATTAAAATCTTTGAAGACTTGCTGCAAGAGCAGGATAGTAATGATAATGAAAATAACACTAGTACGAATAGTAGCAATGATAGCACTGAAAATAGTAATTCTAATGTAGTGGAACAACCTGGTGTATCTCTATAAAACGAAATTATCATAATTATTACATATACTATTAGTGTACTATACACTCTGTTTTAAAAATTCACATTGAATCCTCGTCCGTTTGTAATGGCAGCATTATCATTTTTTATAATAGTCCATAATGTTAAAACTATAGTTAATCCAGTAAACATTTTGTTCCAATTCATATCAAATATTTCTACCTTGTGTGAATATTTAGGCTAATATATAGTTGATTATGATTATGATTGACGAACGCGACTCGCGAAATGAACTACGAGACATACTATGAAATGCATACACTTATCGTATGAAGATTCCGGACGTTTTGCAACAGCTAAATTAATTATATCTTATGTATGCGTTTACTATTCAACAAGATGCACTGTAAATTCTTTGACGAAACGGTGACACAAGTATGTTATACATGATAAATGTAATCTGGTACAAAAGTGCGAAATGTCTCTAGCAGACATCTATTTTCTTAATTGTAGCAGGAACGCTGTTCTTGTGGTCCTGAGAAACCATTTGTATTTAATTTGTGTCAACATCAGTGAAAAAACGCATATAGTAATTATAAGCCTATTCCCATTCCGAGTTTCCAACAATGCCATTGTACGGTACACGTCTCTTCAATGTTCAGGTGCCACTGACGATGACCAGAAACATGGTTTCGTTGTGAACATAACAGTGGACTATAATTGTCCCCTGAGGGCAATCAAAGCGGTTTCATCGTGTCAATGTCATTCCCGTTGTACGCAGTGACAAAGTAGGTTTTTCTATTGTTTTTATCACCTTGTTCTGGTGTGGGACGATTTGTATCTGATGTCAAACGATGTCAGGTCTCATATCCATATTTGGAAAAATGTAGAAGTAGAAGGCAAGAATTCAACAATTCAAGACCATTTTTTGTCTAATATGTACTGTAATCTTCAGTAGCGTTTTGAAACAGGTCACTATTAAATATTTAACTACGCATACTATAACCAGAATTGCCGCTTAGTACAATTTCAGAATCTGTTGAAAACCGAGGTTGTTATTTTGTTACCTTTGACCTTTGACCATTAAAATGGCATTTACTCTGTACAATTTGCAATATGCAGCGTTAAGATACAATAATCTTTACCACGAAATTGTAATGAAAATGGAAAAAATATTGTTCTCTACTTTCCACACATTCCTTAAAAACCTGGCGGATTCTGTACTTTATGTTTAATGGAATCGTGTGCGACGCGACGGGTGACATCAGATCAGACATTCTATGTCGTCGAATTTGACTCCAAAATGTTGTAAAAATACATTACATTTTGGAAACAATAAGTACTAGTATGGATTTTTGCTAAAATTACAAATTAGTTTGTATTAATGACAAATGGGACCAGTAAAATTAAATAAAAGATTTTGACATTTATGAAACATACAAGTGTAATCTTGAGCCTAATATGTACATAGTACGAAACATTTCATTTTGTAGCAACCAAGTTGTTTATTGATAAAGAGATTCGTTTTTGTAGTTGATTCAAGAAATCTCAAACTTGACATTGAGTAAACGATAATAACATTTATAAACTTTATCTTTGCAAGATATGCTCTTTGGCTTTCAGACTTCAGACTGATTGACGGGAAGAAAAGACACGATCCTAAGAAAAATCTTATCGTTTATCAGAAATGTTTCGTTCCAGGTCATAAGCACATTAAAAGCGTTTCCTTAAGTTCTCTTCAAGTTGCATGAATGAGTGTATTATACTATCATTCTATCATGAAATGAGAATGACTCACATCTCTGATCTCATTGAGAAGAAAGAAGAAACGTTTCATAACTTGATGGTAGTACCTACATGATGATTATACATGATGATGAACATGATGAACTATACTTTTGCCATTACCATTTGCCTAACAGGGTACAGAGTCATGAGATCCTACCCGAGTGGAATAAGGAAAGGTCGAACTTGAAATGAGAAGTGATAAAAATTTTCAAAAGGATGAAATCACGTACGATAAAATGAAATGGAATAAAAATATGGACCAGATTTGAACAGCGAGATTCCCTTTGCAGACTCAATTTTTTATGCGATGATCAAAAGGTTTACAAAACCGGAACCGTTCCAGATGCATGCATTAAAGATCTTCATAATGTAATTATTACATTCGGGAACCAAAGCATGTTACATTCTGTAGAATCAAAATTATGTTCATGTGTATGTACACAAGGTCTTAATTGCAATTTGCTATGTAGTAAAGTATATTGTAATAAATGAAATTCAGGATATGGCAAACAGGATCATAATAACTTGCAAAAATAAGTGCATATAAATATCGTACGCGTACAATAAAATCAGATTTAGCATCTACTACCATTTCTCATTCCAATTATAAAGTGCATTCTCAAAGAAGTTGCATATTATTTATATTCCAGTCTTTGTTACACTCTTGCAATGCTACATAAACTCATTTTGCGATATTTTTTAAAGGCTAAGCTTGTTATAATCCTATAAAAATTCCATGTCCCGTCCCGTTTGTCACTCCTTATCCTTACCTATTCTTACCGTAGTGTTCTCGATCTCATGTTCGTATAATTAGCACTTGTGTACCTTGTGCTAATTAAGTCGAATATGTACAACTGCATATACATGAAAAATTAGGACGCAGAATCAGACGAATACTACAATGATTTCAATCTGATGGAACAAAATTCCAGTTTCAGAATGTTTCGCAACAACTTTCCGAGAAAATTCTGCCTCGAAAGAAAGCATACAAAAATGTACTACGTTTTGACTTGAATGGAAACATGAAGTGCATAGAATTTGAGGATGCTGAATGAAGGTGAAGATAAAAATCCAGTTCATTCTTGAAACTCTTTTATGAATAAAACGAGACAACGGGCAAAGTTCGATCTTCAACCTTTCATCTTTCAAAGCTTATGATTGTCGTAAAATGTCTGAAACTGAAAGTCTGTTGAAGCAGCGTTACTAACTAAATGAAAGCTCATACAGAAAACATATTCTTAACATTAGAGCAAAAAGTAAACAAGTCAGGATATCACAGAAATGATTGCAAACTACAATTTAACTACTGTACCTTTCGCTCGTTTTTACGAAATAATTATTAATCAACATTCAACAATTTTCATAAAAATCCTCAATCCACGTCTGAACTTACCTGAATTTTATATTAAAATTAATATTATTGACGACAAATGCTACTTCCTGACAACTGGCTTACGAATTTACCATGACCTTAACCACCTGTAATTTGTATTGTGTGTAGTGTGATGTGTCATCATTTTTTATTTTAATGCATATTCTTTCATTCTTTCTTTCGTTCGATAATTCTACAAGAAGATTTTTTCAGATTTTCTTTTTCACCAGACTCTTTCTTTTTGCCTTGAAGAACAATGGTGATAGTGATAAAGCATGCGGTACGCACACGAGGTGCGACTTGTCATTTCATGCCAATTTTCACGTGCTTTGACTTACAGAAATAAACAAATCGACCGGACGACAGGTTGTAATCATTTATAATTGACTGCAACTGAAACCGCAAAGTCTCACAATTTCACGTGTGTACAAAAGTATATTTCGGGACACAAGTGATTTTTTATGCAAGTGTCAAGATTGTTCCAATTTTTAGCTAGTTTTTATTCATTTAGTATAAGTCATTATGGAGTACTTGGTAAACACGTTAGAGCAGCGTATTAAAAAGAAAATGGAGATTTTAGATCTTTTTGAATTCTTTAAAACTATTTTCAAGAAATATCCGAGTTTATTAGCTGCCTTGAATAAGTTTAGAGAGAATTGGGATCCAAAATTATTGCCTGCGTGCAAAAACACCGTAATTGCATTTGTTGAAGGGAACTGGCTTCCACAATTTTCTGGTAAGGTGAAATTCCGTTTTGCTTTTTGATTTTACGGTTTTGCTATTCGTAGCGCAATGTTAGTTGAATATAGGTCAATTCTGTTTCTCTCTGGAGGGGTTTTAATGTAGTAATTATTACTTTACTTACAACAATAGATGTACAGAATGGGATGAACATGAACTGGAAAGATTTCGTGAATGAGTACATTAATGGGTTTACGCAATGCTCTGTCGACAGTCAGCTGTCACCTGAATTTCAACCGCTTAACTTCAGAGAAATTGTAAGTATGACATTTTGGGAAGAGCTTTTTATGGCTCTTGGACCTTCTGTGCTCCGCTACATTTTTGACAAATGTCTCATCGTTTTCATAGTGGAGAGAGGTTTGTTTTTGACCATAATGTCTCCAAAATACTATCTTCGAGCCAGTTTTTCGAAACGACCATTCGTTCGATATGTATCTGTGACGAGTGCTGCTGTTTTCAAAACGGGAAATCGGCGGCCTAGGGACATTTATAAATTGCCAACTGCATCCGAGCTAAAGATATCTGCAACCAAATGCAAAAAGGTGGTGAAACGAAAGTTGGATCGTATCGAAGAGGCTGCTCCAGATTTACCAACGCCGGCTAAGATTCCGAGATTGCATGATTTTCCATACGTTCCTCGCAAAAAGAAAGTAATGAAATCAGAATGGGGAAACGGCACTTTGCGATGGATAACACCTCCTGATGATCTACTAATGAAAGTAAAAGCTGATAGAGAAGAAATTGTTGCCAAATATAATAAAAGTACTCCACGACCCGTTCCTCCCATTTTGGAAGACGAGCTTTCGTTCATAGGAATTGCTGAAGATAAAGCATTTCCGAAAGATGCGTTGGACATTATTCAAAAAATTGTATTTCAATTCACCCCGAGTCAATTAGCATCAACGCCCACTTTGTTCACGAAAGAACTTCAAGGGATCAAAATACATCCGAAACTCATAGCACAGAAGCAGCATTTGCAAAAGGTGAAAGTTGTCGTGTACAAGATTTCAATTTCGAAAGCGCTAGAAAAGTTTAACCTCAAAGTCATTCCGAGAAAGAGGCTGAAGAAAAAGAAAAGCATTTCAACCGGGGAGCAACAGTCAACAACAATAGTAAGACAAGTTACTCAAATGAATACTAATGTGTCACCTCCTGAAGAAATGGTGCAAACTAGCAGTGAAGAGTATGATATGCAAATACTAACATCGTCTTCAGTGATTCCTTTCGATCCTTTGCTAAACATTAGCACAGTTGGTTCTCTTTACAACAAACGATGTTGTACGAAATGGTCTTCTCAGCATTCTCTTTCTGAAGCTTGTAGACGTTCAATAACGGTCGACAAGCAAGATTCTGTTAAGTATTTGTTGAATGGCATCCTTGAAACTCAGGTCACAATGGATCCAAAAAAACACGTATTTTCCATCGGTAGCGTTTACTATAATTTGAACTCTTTGAGGGATCTGCTGCATGAGCTGATTTGCTTCCACTCACGAATTAAAATGAATATTCATGCAATTGTTAAAAATAGTTTGATGCGAGCTGTGCTTTTGAACAATGAAAAAGATGAGAGAAAACAAGTGAAAGCAGATTGGAGAAACTTGAACCTTATCGAAGCATGTGTTCAACATCAACAAAGTTTCAAGAAACCTGTTCAACGACGTATTGCCGAATCGTCAGAAGAGACTGTAGGAACGATGAACACATCGGCCACGTCAAGTACACACTTTTCCTTCTCTGAAAGTCCAAATAATGTAACCACCTCCTCTGCAGCTTTGAGTACAAGTTGCGGTTCATGGAAAACGAGGATGTCGAGACAGCAGAAAATTGTGGCTTATCACAAGTTACAACAGAAAATTCCGCATACGTGCTTACTGTTCATGTTGAGACATGTACTTCACGTCACTCGCGTTCTTAAACTTCTAGGTTCTCGAAGGAATCAAAGGCGATTTTTTGTTTTCGTTAGAAAATCCTTGTTCCTTGCTGGAGTGAAGTCTTCCCTTCAGTTGGGTGAACTGATGGGATTGCTCAACTTGAAAGAGTGTGCATGGTTGAATGCTGTGCCGTTTGAAAGTATGAAGACGCATATTTTTGCAAAAGTAGTATTATGGATCTATCAAAAGTATGTTCTTGAAATAGTGCGAAGTAGTTTTTACACGACTGAATTTAATAGTCGATCTCATATGGCGTTTTATATAAAAGAATCTTGGAAAAGTGTGACTGACAAATTCGAACACAGCTTCGTAAAACGTGGTATTTTGAAAAAGATTTCTGAAGATCTGGCAGATCAACATGATCCTAATGTTCGAATGCGCTTGCTTCCTAAGAAGGATAACAATGTTCGTCCTTTGATCTCATTGTAAGATTTTTGTTGTAGCTAATCATTTTGCATTTACATGTCATTAACAAACTCAAAAGTAATTTTGGTTTGTTAATTCAATCTATAATATAATAGCACTACAAATAAACTGAACAAGACTGAAATTACCCGGTCTTGTCAAGTCTTAAACTACCTAATTTCCCGATTCGTTCCCTCCGAATCGAAAGATTCCAGACTACTCGCGGCTAAATGGACGAATTTTATCGCTGACTGGCGGAAGGAAGGCTCACCTCCCTTGTTTTACTTTCGAACTGATATTAAAGATGCCTTTCCATCCGTGAACATTGATCACCTGAAACAGATTTTGCTGAATATGTGCTCTGGATTAGAAGGAAATACTGTTCTCAAGAACTTTGTCGATATTGCCTCCCTTAGATCAAGTGTAAGTGATGCTAAACGCATCGTTACATATAATTATATAATACACTTTGATCACCAAGCTTGTTTATGAATTGGGGTTTTCATTCAATGTGTTCAACGATTTACATAGGATTTTTATTCAATTCTTGATGATAAGCATCGTCGATCTTGGTATACCTCCATAAACCGACGACCTTGCGTAATATTGGATGCACAGAAGGTAAACTTTTTCAGTTCTTTTATTGAGTGTGCTATGTATTTCCTGTGACATAATATATTGGGTTTCAGGATCTTCGAATCGATATTTTGAACACAATTAAGATCATAAATAGTATTCTGTCCACTCCAATTGTACGTATTGGTCGTAAGCGTCTTTTCCAGTTCGATTTCGGATTACCCCAGGTAACTCATCGTCTGAAAAATCCATACTAATAAATATCTTTATCTATGATTATTTACTTGCAAGATTGTAATCAATTATGCCATTATGCGACTAATTTTCTAGGGATGGAGGCTGTCATCTCAATTATGCAGTATATACTATGGCAGTCTCGAAGACGAATACTTTTCCGAATTCATGGGCAAACCAGGAGAAATGTTTATTCGCGCAACAGACGACTACTTTTTCATTTCGCCAGATCTCACACGAGTTGTATCAGTGGCGAACTTGTTTTGGAATGGATTTAAAAACTTTGGTGCCATGATCAACAAAACCAAAGTGCAATCAAATATCTTGGTTCAATCAAATTCTTCAGTTCTGTCTGATGTGCTTGTTCCATTTTATGGCTGGAATTTTAACTTAAGTAATGGGCATGTAAGTCGAGATTTGAAGTCTTATGAAGGGGTGGATATTACATCAACGCTGTCTTTCTTGAACCAATACGATTCTCCAGAATTGTAAGTTACCAATCACTTACGTATATAACTGATAATACGTAATTTAATTTATGTAGTAATTTGATAACACCAACGCTGCATGTTTGATGTTTATCGTTCTAGATGCATTTATAAAAGAATGAGCATGATCTCCGCGGTACGCTTATATGACATTTGTATTGACCCTGCTATCAATTGTCGTCATGAAGTTCTTCGAAATGTCTACAAAGCTGCTATGATGATGGCGTTTCGATTTTATGCTATGTGTCGGGTATTATATCCTAAGCTATCTGCTATAAGAAATGACGAGTGTGCAAAAAATCTGGTTGGGGCAATTTGTCGCTGCGCAAAAACCATCTCAAAGTAAATTCAGCAGCATTCCATATTATGCTGTTCCAATTTCGAGCATACGAATATAAAGATTCAACGTAATTTTTGTTGTTTATAATTGCAGTTATACGTTGAGGCGTTTTAAGTATTTGGGTCCTATTCACAACCAGGGTTGGCATTACCCGGCGTCTCCCTGTTGCATTCAGAATGAAATTTCGACTTGGGTTCCTCAGGCTGGACGAACAACTTCAGGGGCGATACAACAAGATATCAATGGTAATGCATTGTATTTGTCTAAATTGTATTGGATTGTGTATCATGCCTTCTTTATTAAGTTATCCTTTCATTCAGAAGTTTTTCGATATAACATAATTCCTACATTGAAAAAATTAATGTGTAAACACGAAAAAGTCGTCGACAATCAACTTGAAGGCTTGAAAAATCTTGTAAGTGACAAAATGCCTTTCGAATTTGCCAAAATGAAATAGCGCTGTTGCAGTTATCATTATCTATATATGTATGCACTCTGAATTCCGTTCCAGAAATAGTACATACTAAAATAAAGTTTCGTTAAAAACGGATTTTGTAACCAATAATTTGATACAAAAATGAATGACAAAGGTTTATTTATATGCTGTATGCTGTATTCAAAAAAACTGCATACAAATTCAAACTTCCATACAGATACAAGCCAAAGAGAAAGGCACAGGCGCTATGAATATCAATAATGATAATAATAATGATATAAGATATAATGAATAATGAATTACAGAATAGTACAACTTGGGGTAACTTGCGATGTAGCGAGTCAGTCAGATATTCATATCATATCATCACCACTGGCATGTACTCACACATTACTTGTCATTCAGCAATTAAACTCTTTGATTCAAAATGTAGTTTAGTTACTACCAAAATCATGAATGAAATCCACTCTATAATGATAATGATAATGAATGACTTACAGAACATTAAATAGGTTTCTTTTAATGATCGCCATTGTCCCTAAAATGATTCATTCTTGCTGATGGTTCGCCTATATTCACATTCTTTGTTCATGTTGCATTTGCGCGTTTTTATTAGTCATAAAATTCTTCGTTAGTATCCATAGTTGTTAAAAATACTTTTAAGGTGTAAAAAACGTAGGTGTAGTCATCCCAAGAATCCAAATTAACCTAGAAAAGAAATGCTACGCGCTAGGAATAAATTGTCGCCATTCAGCGTTTTGTGTTTAATCAATTCTTAAACTTAGAGCTTAAAATATTTTCAGATCAAAAATGGATTTATATGGGTAGTTATAAATGTGAGGAAAGTTTTCTTTTCTTTTATAGAAACGTTCAATGACAGCAAGTAATATGTTAATATTATGTAGAAATGATGCAAAATTGGCAATTCCACCTCATAACTTTGTGTTGCAAAGTGCATTATAGTCAGTACTTATACCGTTGCATAATATTCATCAAAAATGATCATCATTGCACCAATTGCATCGATTGCACATTATGATATGATACAATAAAGAGTACGCTATGCCTATGCGTACTTACTACATAAAAATCATTGTTATAATCAGTGTATATGTATAAGTGTATCAATCGTGTAATTCAATTCCAAATCCCAATCTTATGAATGAAATCCAGGCAAAAGGTGAAAAAGGGGACTCACTCAGACACATTATAATGGAAGATCCCAGAAGAGACAGAAACTCACCTGTGCACCCACGATGTAAAGGCAAAGTTGTCAGGTGCGTTTTACGCCCATTGTTCGTGAATGAACGTGGAGGTGAGTTGAGCAATGGATTGTGTGGTGATGGTGAGACGCGACTTGGCAACTGCGATTCTCCTCCTTGGTTGAGGACACTAGAGGAAATGACGTCGACCATACAACTTTATATAGCAAAGGCACACACGGACTTTCCCTTCACTTTTTCAATGGGCTTATTCCCATACGATTCATTGAGACTCCAACTTTGTCTTGCCTTTTGCCTTGCTTTAAAGTCTTGGTCTTGTCTTGAGTCTACTTGATATAGAAATACAATTTTGCCTTGTGGCCATTCACGACTTTGTCAGGGTGGTCACACAGTCACACTTCTCTTTTCCAACTCAGTCGTCTCTCCAGATTCTCATTTAGTCCTAGTTTCAATATAATTATTGACCTCGAGAGTGTTGAATACGAGGAAGAGTCTTCAGTCTTCATTTTTGTCCAGGATTGGAAAGTCTGGACTTTGATGCCGTTGTAAAAGTAAGAATACGTATGGTTATTAATTCTGAAATATTAATAATTTTTAGATGTATTCCATAGGAATGAGTGGAATGAATGAATACTTCCAGTTCCATGGTCCTCCATGCTACATCATCCATCTTTCTGGTCCGTTTTCTGCATTATGGAATTATAGAACGATATTTTATAAAAAGAGATTCAATTTAAATTTTTGCGAACTGCGTGTGGTAAATGTCTTCATTAAACTATAAATAGACGGATTGGTAAAAGTACAAGAGACAGCAGAAGGTTACATAACGTTTGTTTCATCTTGAAGAACTTGATTTATTATTGATTTTACAGTTATTGGATTTGTTCGAATTGAAAAGTGACGTCGACATTCACAATCCACTATCCACATCACAATCCTTGATCATTGGAACGTTTGAGAGAGACATTTAGTGAGAGAAGGTCACGAATACGAAACGTGAAGAAGATATTTTAGTAGACTGATGAATAGGTGAATGGGCCCAAGGTTTGGGAAGTTGTATTCATACGATATGAGTGATCAAAAGAAGTCATCGGAGAGTCCAGGTGACGAGTCATCCAAGGATTCCGTGGCTGATGATGGATCGAGTGATGGGAAGAGCAGTGGAGGAGACGGATCGTCATCCTGGAGAAGCAAGTTGGAGAAGAAATCTCGTCGATTCAAAGGTTCCAGTAGCAAGAAGGATTTCTTTGGGAAACGAAGCAAGAAGTGGCCCATGAGAGGATTAGTGAAACGACCTGAGACCGAGGTGGATTCACCACCCATGGGTTCCATGGCTTGTGTTTGCACGAGTTACCGCAGGACCAGTTCCGAAGATCAAGAGGCTTCATCCACTTCCATGCCCGGGCATTCACAGCATACATGTAAGAAATGAGTCTTTCTTGTCATCATTAGCATCAATAATCATTGCCCAAATCATGTTTAAGCCAGCACAGATGACGCATTTCATGATGATTGCGTATATTGATATTGTATCATCTTTCGCTTCGGATGATCTAACTTGGTCTTTGCTTCTGAAGCAGATATCATACAGAATTTCATATGAATTGGTGAATTCTGACTTTTGTACTTAGAATGTGATAATGTGAAGAGAAATAATAAGTAGTGTTGGGTTACACAGACAGAACAGGCCATTAGTATGGAAAAGATGTTTTTCCTTTGATGGTGCTATGAAATGACGCACGTGAGTTGAGTTAAGAGTTGATGCAAGCATGCATGATTTCTTTGTTTCTTTGAGTAGTTGGATTCCCGATTATTGATCTGAGCAAGTTCAATCCCGCGGACTACCCTATTGACGACGAAGATGAACGAATGAGACAGGAAAGAGCCAAAGAGATGCAAGAAGGAGTTGACCTCACAACTCTCCTGGCTGGTGGACTTTCGTTTCAGGATAGCACTGGTTATCCTGCTGGTCCTGCTCACTCGCAAGTAATCTAACATTTTGAGTTAACGCAGTAGACAGTTTCTATAGAGTTTCCTTTTAGAGTGTTTTTAAATACGTCATAGCAGTTCTGATGAATTCAATTTTCCACTTCCTCTTTCCAATATGAACATGAAGCTATTTTTGTTTGTTTGCTGTTTTTCCTCTTTCGTAGCTACGATTTTCTCCTTTAAACTCTTGAATAGTATAGCTTGAAAGAAAATGTTATCTGTGGACTATGATATCAAGTTTCTTGACTGTATTCTGCATGTCCTCATATCATATGTCGTTAATTGGAAAGATTAGTCTACATGTTAGGATTCAAGTGTCATGTTTTTCATGGAAAATGTGTGCATGTCTGCGGTTCTTGTCGCGTTTAAATTTTTAATACTCGTTATAGACATGTAAGATGATGTTGACATTGATGTTTTATTCAATAGGTGGACTATATTCATTACTTGGTTCCTGACCTCAAAGAAATTACAAGCTGTTCCTTTTATTGGGGGAAAATTGATCGTTACGAAGCGGAAAAGTTACTTGAAGGAAAACCAGAAGGAACGTTCTTATTGAGGGACTCGGCACAAGAGGAGTACCTGTTCTCAGTTAGCTTTAGGTATTGATTTTTTATTCAGTAACAGTAGATTGTTATTTTCCGGTGTCTCTTCGTCCGAAAGTGTTCAGGCGTGGTTGGCTTTGATATTGACTCAATTAAGAACTGCGCACTTAGCTCGTCGCTACGAAGCGATATTCACCGGAAATCGAATCAACATATATTACACAAAGAACTCTTATCATGTCTGTTTACTAAAAAGGCTTTTGTGTTTTGTGTAAATTTTGCAGACGGTATGGACGATCTCTGCATGCTCGCATTGAGCAATGGAACAATCAGTTTTCTTTCGACTCTCATGACCCATCTGTGTTTTCGTCACGCACAGTGACAGGACTGATAGAACATTACAAGGATCCTTCGTGTTGTATGTTTTTTGAGCCGATGCTCACTACACCATTGCACCGAAACTTCCCATTTGACCTCCAACACTTGGCACGGTCTGTAATTTGCAGTCGCGTCACTTATGACTCGATCAATCAGTTACCTTTGCCGAAATCACTTAAGATGTACTGCAAAGAGTACCATTACAAACAGAGGGTTCGCATCCGTCGACTTGAATGATCCGCACAGGGTTATTCAATAGGCACCAAATTGAATCGCAGATACAGAGCTCTTCTTCGGTGCATGTACCATCCATCCGAATCCGAAACTATCTCATGAAGATACCTGCCGTTTCTCGTTGTAGTCGAGTTTTAGAAGCGCGTCGAAAGGTGTATTCTTTCGCCGACGTTTCAAATCACAACAATACGTAAATTGCATGCTTTATGCTCTTGCAAGCCAGCAACCTAATGCAAATCCAGTTGTTTATTGCAATTTATTGTCATTTTTACATTTTTTTTCTCCTCGTTTCGTATTCTTGGTGTTTCTTTTAGACTCTCCATTCTCCATATTATAGCTTAAATCTTAACATTTAATAACATGTGCATTTATCTTCTTTTTGTCTTAATAACTAATAAGTATTAAGTGTCTTGAAGACGTATTTAATCGTTAATAGCATTATGACCATATTGCGAATGGATATAATGATAAATGATAAATAATTATATGTATTATTCAAGGCGGTTCTACTAACTATAATATACTATTATGTACGATTATGTACCATACAATTATACACGAAGTGTGATATGCAATATTATTACGGATATGACGTAAAATCTACTACATCAAAGCAAATCATTATTATTATAAAACTATTACTAACTGTATATTAAACTACTATATTAATGCATTCTAACGATGCATGCAAAACGAAACCTGAAATTATCATGGATGTGCGTTGAGTGTTGTTAAAAATTATGGTATAACGTGGGTTTAAAGACTTCAAGACACTGTGAACAAATTATTCAGTATATTTATGTTATATATTAAGAAATCATAAGATTTATCATCATTACCATATGGTATATAATCTATAATCACAGAAATAATATAACTACTTCTTTGCGTTCGTGTCCCAATTACATTACTGTAAGTAGTGGAGTGCGATAATCATCCATTTTATTTGTATGTGAAACCTTCATTCAGTATTAAAATACAATTCATTGTGATTTGTTCAAGTATAACTTCCGCATCGATCTCTTGATTTTATTTCCATGTGACGAAAGTTTAACTATATGAGAAACTTGCATTAGGTGAAAACATTAGGCAACAATGATTGATAGACAAATATGTGCAGTGGAAATTATATTGAATTTGAAGGCCCTACAACTTAACTTAATGAACTTAAACAGTTTAGACTAAACTGTTTAGAATAATGATAATGAACGGTTTCTATTCTCTATAATTTGTAGGCTTCTTTGAATTTTTTGATGCTCCTTGGGTGGGTTCCCTACGGTGTATATTATGTATTATAAATATAAATTATAATTCCCATTCCCTCGTTCTTATTTTGATGCTCCTTCTCGTTCCAGACAATAAATTACTTGTCTTCGGTCTGCAATTTTTATTGATCTCACCAAAATTTCCTGTTATGTCAATATGACCAAGTAATGGTAGAAAAAACACGCATCGCAATTCGCAACATAGGTAAACAGGAAATGAGTTCGTTGATGACAATAATTTATCGAACCAGGCCACTTTCATTCATGGAAAGTGGATCGACACGGAATCGATTATCAATAAAATATGAGCGACAAAACCCATGTGAATATGACTGATGGAAACAAGAAACCCAAAAATCGATTTATTTACCTTCTTTCGGTTAAGGTACAAAGTTACAATACAATGTGCATTTACCCATTGCAGTTTGGGAGTATTTTTACTTTCATTTTACTTGCCGACAGGAGAAAATAGAGTGTAAAATGTTTTAAGTGAGGTTGCATAAGTTGCATTCCGTTTGATTCCGTTTTAGATTTTAAAAAATAATTTCTGAGAATTTGTAATAAAAGTTGAAGTCAATGTTCGTTCAGTATCAGTATCCGTGATTCCGTCTAAAAGATGATGAGAAAAAGTTGAGGTGAAAAAACAAGTGAAAATAAATGAAATTTTGATTTGGGAAATGGGAAATGTAAAAAGTAAAATGCGTTATAGCAACAACAACAACGAAACGAAACGGCGCAGTTTGGCTTCCTCTGTTGTTCGTAGATGGGAACTGCAAGGCAAGACTTGAGTATCGTGGGCGCCTGTGGAAAAAAAGTCGGGTCCTCGTCGGGTCTCCTTCTCTTATCCTTTTGCCGTCTTTTTCTTATTACGACTTTACGACTTTTTAATCAAAATTTTGACGATTTTCACGTAGTATTCAAAATTTACTCATCAACATGTTTGAATGGCCTAAAAGTGTCATTGGTATTGCAGCCGGGATCTCTGGAATCATATTTATAGGTTATTGTATCTACTTCGATCGAAAGCGACATGCCGATCCCAATTTTAAGAAGAAACTCCGGGAACGTAAGTCAAATTCGGTTTTTACTCAACTTTAACAATTTGTTTAATTAAATGTTATAGTCAATAGTTTGGTTATTGGTAAAGGCGTTAATTTTCGTGAATTTCATCTACTGTCATCATTTTTGGGTTGCAATTTAATGTTTGGAATGATGATGTAATCATTGCTTGTAATTGATACGGTTAAATCCATTGATTACGATTTACGAATTACGATTAATACTACAGTTTTCGGTTAATGTTATATAGTAGTTATACTTATAATCGTCGTATTCAATTAGAATTTAGTGTATTTTGATTACAAGTATAAAAATGTAATGTCAGATTGGAGTTTCAATAAATCAACATTGATTCGATAATGATACTCTTAGTAATTTATCGATTTTTGTATTCTTGTAGGACGGCGTCAGAAGCGTATGGAAAAAGTATCAAATACAGGAAGTAAAATCCCAGATTTGCGTAACCAAGAAGAAGTGCAAAAATTCTTCCTGGCCGAAGTTCAGTTGGGAGAAGATTTGTTGAGTCAAGGGAATGTTGACGAAGCCATTGAGCATTTGGGTAGTGCCATTGCCGTTTGCGGTCATCCTCAACAGTTGCTTCAAATCCTTCAGCAGACTTTGCCTCCTCAGGTCTTCCACCTTCTCCTCCAAAGACTCCCAATGATTGGCCAGGTATATAATGTATTTCTTAATCGAATCAACTTGTTAATTACAATTCACGATTTCTAGTTCGGTCACTAATAGTTTGTTTTGTCGTTTGAAATCAGGCTGTTCACGCTCGTCAAGTCGCATCTTATGGTGGAAGTATGATGGACGTGCCTCGCATGGGAATGGGATTGTCTTCGGGAGTTCCATCGGCACAAAGTATCTTAGCTGTTGACGACGAACTGGAATAGACATCAAGGCACTCTCAATTATCAAATTACTATTGTAATGTTTTAATAGCTAGTCTAACATGCGCTTGAATGGTTTGTAGTGACAAGAGAACACAGCGTTGAAATAAATTTGCGATGTTTACGTAATCCTCCGGCGTTTGTACTCTCGCTATATCTCATTTTACATTAATTTACTCCTTTCTGTAGTAGGATTAGTGACGTCTATCCAATTACTGCTTCTATCAAATGGATGCTTCGGTCAGTTGTCAGGCTCAGTATTGTCAATATTGTGAGATACCGGCAAATCGGGTTCGGATTGTCAGCATGGCAAAATTGGCAGGCGTTACGTTGCTTTCATTTTGCATACAGATGTACAGCCGACGTTTACGGATGAATGCGAAAGTATCAACTGTTAGTAGGGAAGACGAGCACGTGCAAAACACATCTATTGGTTGAGTCTATCAAGTTTGGAAGCTCTCTGGTAAACCAGCCTTAGTACGAATAAACGTAATCGCATAATATTCCATAGTGTATGAGTATGACTGTATACACGTATTAACTTGAGTGCTGGTACACTGGCCCATACCGATACACAAACCATCAAACCCTCGTCGTCGTCATCGTGTACTAATGCCTCTTTACTTAGTTTAGGCTTTTGCATTTAGGTCACCTCAAAACTGGTTTCCCTTTCGTTATGTGTCTGCTCCATGGACTTTGCATGCTGTGTAGGGCTGATACATACAATACAATGTAGAATCCACCTTCTTGTCGGCATTCGTCAGTTGGTCCTTTCCACAATGGTCATAGAGCAAGTTGAATGTTCATTATGCTATGCACTTTCATGATACTAGTAGAATCACTTTATCCTTGTAATGTGTTCAGTGTACAGCTTCATTCCTCATCATCGGGTTCTAGCGGGTTCGAGCGGATAGTTTCGTTGGGAAACCCTCGAAAAGACCGAAAGAAACAAACCGGAACAAAATCAATAGAATTCTTACGTGCGGGGGAAAACGCGAAAAATTTGTTTAAAGTAGTGGTAGAATTGGTTGTGCTGCTGGCAACATGTGGAATCAAATCGGTCCCAAGTTTCGTGTACATCAAAAACTAACATGTTTGTCAGTTGCATTGACCAAACGGTCATTTCTGAGCACACCAATGCCGGAAATAGCTCAGATGGATTCCAACATCAAATCTTATGCAGAATTGTACAAATTCAGTGTTGAGAAAGTAATAAACCGCAGTTTTGAATTTTCTGCTAAACGAAATTACATGAACAATAAAATATTAAAAAGTTAAAATTCTTCATTATTTTTTTCTTTCCTTTGTAATCTTTCAGCCTGAAATATTTTGGAAAGCATTGGCCAAAAGGGTTGATTGGAATCAGAATTTTGAGCATGTGAAACAAGGCGATTTTGCATCAGGTGTCAAGTGGTTTGTGAATGGAAAACTTAATGCTTCATGTAAGGTTTTTCATACAGTGTATAGATAAACAAGTACCGTACGTAGTGTTGTAGCGATAAGAATTTATAATTTGTCCCTTGAACTTTTGTATCGTAATCTGTCAATGACGATAATGATAACGGCAATGTCATATTGTGTGTAAATTTAGACAATTGCGTTGACCGTCACGCTCAAAAATATCCGGACCGCAT